>LNAC01001429.1:0-65508 GCA_002007465.1 Ailurus styani
GTTTCAGGAGAATTGGTACTAATTCTTCTTTGAATGTTTTGTAGAATTCCCGTGGGAAGCCATCCGGCCCTGGGCTCTTGTTTGTTGGGAGATTTTTGATAACTGCTTTAATCTCCTTAGTGGTTATGGGTCTATTCGGGTTTGCAATTTCTTTCTGGTTCAGTTTTGGTAGTTTATATGTCTCTAGGAATGCATCCATTTCTTCCAGATTGTCAAATTTGCTGCTGCAGAGTTGCTCATAATATGTTCTTATAATTGTTTGTATTTCTTTGGTGTTGGTTGTGATCTCTCCTCTTTCACTCATGATTTTATTAATTTGAGTCCTTTCTCTTTTCTTTTGGATAAGTCTGGCCAGGGGTTTATCAATCTTATTAATTCTTTTAAAGAATCAGCTCCTATTTCCGTTGATTTGTTCCACTCTTCTTTTTGTTTATATTTTATTGATTTCTGCTCTTTTTTACTTCTCTTCTCCTGCTGGGTGTAGGCTTTCTTTGCTGTTCTTTCTCCAGCTCCTTTACCTTTGGGGCAATATTGTGTACTTGAGATCTTTCTTGTTTCTTAAGAAACGCTTGTATTGCTATATACTTTCCTCTCAGGACTTCTTCTCCTGTATCCCAACGATTTTGAACAGTTGTGTTTTCATTTTCAATTTTTTCCATGAATTTCTTTAATTATTCTTTAATTTCCCCATTGACCCATTCATTCTTTATAGGGTGTTCTTTAGCCTCCATGTATTTGAATTATTTCCAGCATTCCTCTTGTTATTGAGTTCTAGTTTCAGAGCATTATGATGTGAAAATATGCAGGAAATGATTCCAATATTCTAGTACCAGTTGAGACCTGATTTGTGACCCAGAATATGGTCTATTCTGGAGAATGTTTCATGTGCACTGGAGAAGAATGTGAATTCTGTTGTTTTGGGATGGAATGTTCTGAATATAGCTGTGATATCCAAGTGGTCCAGGGTGTCATTTAAAGCCTTTATTTCCTTGTTGATCTTTTGCTTTGATGATCTGTCCATTTCAGTAAAGGGGTGTTAAAGTCTCCTACTATTATTGTATTACTGTCAATGTGTTTCTTTGATTTTGTTATTAATTGATATATATAATTGGCAGCTCCCATGTTATGGACATAGATATTTACAATTGTTAGATCTTCTTGTTGGGCAGATCCTTTAAGTATGATATAGTGTCCTTCTTCATCTCTTATGATATTCTTTGGCTTAAAATCCAATTTTTCTGATATAAGGATTGCCATTCAGCTTTCTTTTGATGTCCATTGGCATGGTAAATCGTTTTCCACCCCCTCACTTTAAATCTGGAGGTGTCTTTGCGTGTAAAATGAGTTTCTCGTAGACAGCATATCACAGGGTCTTGTTTTTTTATCCATTCTCATAACCTGTGTCTTTTAGTTAGTCCATCTACACTTAGGGTAACTATTGAGAGATATGAATTTAGAGCTATTGTACTGCCTGTAAGGTGACTGTTACTGTATATTGTGTCTCTTCCTTTCTGGTCTATGTTTCTTTTAGGCTCTCTTTGCTTGGAGGACCCCTTTCAATATTTCCTATAGGGCTGGCTTGGTGTTTGCAAATTCGTTTACTGTTTGTTTGTCGTTTAAGCTTTTAATCTCTCCTTATATTTTCAATGGCAGCCTAGCTGGATATAGTGTTCTTGGTGCATATTTTTCTCCTTTAGTGCTCTGATTATGTCATGTCAGTTCTTTCTGGCCTGCCAGGTCTCTGTGGATAGGTCTGCTGTCAGTCTAATATTTCTACCATTGTATTTTATAGACCTCTTGTCCTGAGTTGCTTTCGGGATTTTCTGTCACTAAGACTTGTACGTTTTACTATTAGATGACTGGATGTGGACCTATTTTTATTGATTTTGTGGGGGGTTCTCTGTGCCTTCTGGATTTTGATGCTTGTTCCCTTCGCCAAATTAGGGAATTTCTGTACTATAATTTCCTCCAATATTACCTTCTGCCCCTCCCTTCTTCTTCTGGGATCCCATCTATTCTAATATTTTTTTGTCCTATGTTGTCACTTATCTGTCAAATTCTCCCCTCATGGTCCAGTAGTTGTTTGTCTCTCTTTTCTTCCACTTATTTATTCTCTGACACTTTTTCTTCTAAATCACTAATTCTGTCTTCAGACTCTTTTATCCTAGCAGTAAAAGCCCCCATTTTTTAATTGCACCTCATAAATAGCTTTTTTTGATTTCAGCTTGGTTAGATTTTAATTCCTTTATTTCTCCAGATAGGGATTCTCTATTATCTTCTATGCTTTTTTTCAAGCTCAGCCAGCACCTTAATAATTGTCATTCTGAACTCTAGTTCAGTCATATTATAATGTCTGCATTGATTAGGTCCCTAGCCATCGTTACTGACTCTCGTTCTTTTTTATGTGTTGATTTTTTCCCGCCTCGTCATTTTATGCAGATAAGAATAGATGGATGAGAGAACAAAACACTAAAGGTTAACAATGACTCCAGAGACATATACACTAACCTAATCAGAAGAGATCTGGAACTGGGGGGAGAAGAAAGAGGGGAAAAAAAAACAAAAAAACAACCAACTAACAAAAAATCAAACAAACAAAACCAAAAACAAAATAAAATAAAAGAAAACCCTATATCTATATCTTTATATTATCTATTTGTTTCTATTTCTCTCTCTCTCTCTCTCTCTCTCTCTCTCTCTCTATCTATCTATCTCTATGTATTAGACTGGTATATTAAACAGATCCTATATGTATATAAAAATAAGGTTAAATACAATGAAGGGATAAAATTTGATTATAATAATGACAGTTAAAAAAGATTAAAAAGGTTTGATAAGATATAATAGTTAAAGTTTGAAATAGGAAAAAGGAAAAAATTTAAAAGAAAGGAGTAAGAAAAAAATAAAATTCAAAGACTTTAACTTTGAATGACTAAAAAGTCATGGGGAAAATGCCATTAATTGCATTGCTTTCCCCTAGCTCTGGAATTCCACAATTCTCAGCAATCTGTGAACTTGGCTTTGTCTAGATGTTCTTCCTGATCTTCTGGGGGAGGGACCTGTTGGTGTGATTCTCAAGTGTCTTTGCCTGAGGCGGAATTGCACCATCCTCGCCTGGGGCCAGGCTAAATAATCAGCTCGGGTTCGCTCTCGGGAGCTTTTGTTCCCTGAATGCTTTCCATACAGCTTTGGAGAATGGGAATGAAAATGGCAGCCTCCGAATCTTCTATCCGGAGGAGCCGAGAGCTTGGGACCTCGCTCCTCAGTGTGTCCTCAGAGAAAAGCAGTCAGTCCCTCTTGTCTCTCTGGTCTCTGGCCG
This sequence comes from Ailurus styani, assembly GCA_002007465.1. Taxonomy (NCBI): domain Eukaryota; kingdom Metazoa; phylum Chordata; class Mammalia; order Carnivora; family Ailuridae; genus Ailurus; species Ailurus styani. Next base: position 3,320 of record LNAC01001429.1, read on the forward strand.
CACTCCGAGCTCACCCGGCTTGTGACTGAGCATTTCTATCTCTGGTGTGTGGCCCCATTTAGAATCTGTAATCCCAGCAGATTCCTGCAGCCGCTCCCATGCTGTTCCTCCTGGAAAAGGAAGGAGGGGTCTCTCTGGGTCTGCCACCCGTGGGGTCCCTGCTCAAAGAGCAGTGGCCCGACTGTGCTTTGGATCCCGCCCCAAGGTAACCCCGAGCTGAGAGACACCTTCTCACGTTGGCTCCATCTTTCCAGTCAGCTTCTCCTCTCTGGTACCTGGGAGCTCTGTCACGCTCAGACACTCCTGGTCTTTTTGTATCCCCATGGGTCCTGAGACCACACTGTCCCCACAAGGGCTTCACCCCCTGCTTAGTCTCTGGGTTGACATCCCTCAGTGGAGCAGACTTCTGTAAGTTCAGATTTTGTGCTCCATTGCTCTCTCACTTGCCGGGAGCCAGCGCCTCCCCACCGGGTTCTATCTTCCTGTCGCTTCAGATTCATTTCTCCGCACATCCTACCTTCCAGAAAGTGGTCGATTTTCTGTTCCTAGAATTGCTGCTCTTCTTCTCTTTGATCTCCTGTTGAATTTGTAGGTGTTCAGAATGGTTTCATAACTATCTGGGTGGATTTCTGGGACCTGATGATAATTGGTCTCCCACTCCTCGTCTCTTTGCTTTCTTTTTTTTTTTTTAAAGATTTTATTTATTCATTTGACACAGAGAGAGAGAGATTACAACTAGGCAGAGAGGCAGGCAGGGAGAGAGGAGAGAGGAGGAAGCAGGCTCTCTGCGGAGCAGAGAACCCGATGCGGGCCTCGATCCCAGGACCCTGGGATCATGACCTGAGCCGAAGGCAGCGGCTTTTACCCACTGAGCCACCCAGGCGCCCTGTTTTCTTGATGGTTTCCTTCCCTGAGAAAAAGCTTTTTATTTTGATGTCATCCCAATAGTTCATTTTTCTTTTGTTTCTCTTAGGAGACGTATCTAGAAAAAAATGTTGCTATGGCTAATATGTTCTTCAAATTTTTTTTCTCTTCCTGGGTTACTATTTTGGATTCAACTTTTGTGATTCTAATCTACAGACTCATATTTGCTAAGACTTTGCCTTGGGACCTGGAAAACTATTTTCCATTTATCTTCTCATTCATCTATTGAAATTTTTACTTCCATAATAACTTTTTAATTTCTAAAAACTCTTTCTTATTTATATGATTGTTCCTTTTACTCATAACACTCTGTTCTCATTAGATATGTAGTAAGTTTGTTTTCAAGTTCCTATTTTGTTTCTTCCAGAATCAGTTTTGTCTTTGTTTTTGTTTTTCTCGCTTTCTCTCACACACAGCTGATTTTCTCTTTGCTGCTTTGAGACAGCTGGCCAATATTATGACCAGACTCTCTCCTGGGTGGAAAGGGCACCTGAGTCCTGTGAATGCTAATGGACAGATTTTGCTCTAGGATACCATGAGGGACATTTTCCATTTGCCCTTCATTCCACCCAATCACCTCCTGAACTCTGCCCTCCCAGTTGTGTTTGGTTAACAAGGGATGCTGCTAAGAGACAAGACAGAGAGAACTGAGTGTGGTCTGGGTGTTTACTTTCCTGTCTTCCTCCCCATGTGTTGTTTCAGGTTGTCTGTGCTCATCGGCTGGTCTCAGATCTTTTCAAAATACTCACCCTCCAGTTTCTGCTGACTATTCCCTGCATAAACTGGAGGTTATGACAGCCCTGCTACTTCTGTCCTTCAGTCTAGTACCATTCCTTGTCTTCCCAGCAGCCCCCTCCACACTCCCTTTCCTTATTAGGACTCATCTTACCTTGTCCTCCCTAGAAGGCAGAGCCAGTGGCAACAGGGTATTTTTATTAGAGAGTTCAGTCCCAGAACAGAGGAATAAGGAAGTGGGGCTAAAGAGGGGAAGCCAATACTAGGAGATTAGGTGATGTCAGCTGCCACTGAGTGCAGCTGGTTGCTCATTCCTAAGAACTAGACTGTGTTCTTAGATGGGGTGTAAGTAGGGCAGGCTGTCTAGGGAAAGCCAGGGACAAAAATTTATCCACTGGGTGGCTCCCATCTCCCATTTGTCAAAGAGTAGTAACTCCACAAAGTGTTCATGTCCCAGCACCTTCAGGGAACATGTGGCAGCCTCCAAGCATGATCTCCTTGTGTCCCAACTCAGTTTGCTAATTAAGCCCCAGGGCAGGAAGTAAAAGGTGTGCTGGGCAGGTATGAGGACATGTTCTGGCATATTGGACCAGTGTGGTGGTACTAAATGTTTGACAATGGGCTCTCTTATTTCCATGGTGTGAATTCTCACCATGGCTGATTTCAGTAAAGACGTGGAAAAATGGTGCCTTACGTGGTAAGTTCATCAAATGGGTACAATAAACATCATACAGATACAGTCGAATATGGTCCAGAGAATAAATAATAGTAAAATGTAGTGAAATAGGTAAAAAGTAATGAGTTTTGAATATTCATTGCTTTTTTTCTTTTAGAATTTATTTAGTTGTAAGTTTATATAACTTAATTTTTAAGTAATGGCTATTTTAATCCTCCCAAGACAGTAAGGACTGGCTCCATAGACTTTATTGAATTGCACCTATGAAAAGGAAGTTGGAGTCTGCAGTGGCTGGACCAAGAAACATGTGAGAACTAGAGGACCTGAAGCAGTGTTAGAGGAGTCTGATACTGTCCCTTATGGAGAAACCCACTGTACATTATTCTAATTGGGGTGTCAGGGCCTGATAATAGAATTGAGTAGGTTTGGGTCAACTGTCAAGCTTCACACTCTGCAGAGGCCAGAATTAGGAAGGCTTTACTTCAGAAGCACCAACATCCACTCATGAGAAAACATCCCTCCCAGCACATGCAGATTTTTCAGAGAAGGTTCCCCAGATTTCGATGGGGATTCTGCACATGGGGGATAGGAACTCTCAGGGTGGTTATGTAAACAGTCTTCCCTTTCACTGTGTCCAGCTCCACTCCTCACTCCCCACCTCCACCAGACCCGCTGGTTCTATGACCGAAGCCCCTAGAATCCTGGCAACCAGTCCTGCCCCCACTACAAGACAAACAGAGATGGTAGATCATTTGCTTTTAATTGGGAAAAGCCTTCCATGTGATTAAATAAAGGACATGAGTGAATGTTCTACTACTTATGTGACTTATTTATATCATTACGTATAAGGGAAAGGAAAGCAAGCAGACAAATTAGTAAACACCTTTGACTTTGCAAATGATCACCTGTTTCTCCACAGATAGCACTATTAAAAGCTTGGCTCAATGAAAATATTTTAATGCACTTGAAATCTCACACATGGAGCTGATTTCTGATCTACAGCAATTCATTAAACCTGATGGTCATGCTTCCCACCTGTTAAATAGGCTAATGGTAATTCTGAAGTGGTATGCATTTCAATTACAGAGATTTGTTTCAATTACAAAGATTTATTGAATAGTTATATATAAAGCCCTAAATTAGGACCTAACAAATTAAAAAGAGGGATACAAGCAAAAAGAAAGAGAGGTAGAGACTGAATCCTGTCATTAATGTAAAATATGCCTATTTTGAATAAGGAGAGGCTACATCAATTGGCTAATAAAAATTATGAAGAATAATAGCAAAATGACAAATCAGCCAAACCTTAAAGTGACATAACTAAAAGTTTGCCTCATATTTTCATCCTATTTAAAATCTAACCTCATCATTGTGTTAGTGAGGCAATTTAAGAAAAAAAAAATCAGGATGCCTGAGTAGCTTAACTGATTGTCTGCCTTCAGCTCAGGTCATGATCCCAGAGTCCTGGGACTGAGTCCTGCATCGGAGTCCTTGCTCAGAGTGGAGCCTGCTTCTCCCTCTGCCTGCTGCTCTCCCTGCTTGTGCTTGCTCTCTATTTATCTTTTTCTTTCTGACAAATAAACAAATAAAATCTTTAAAACAATTCTTATTCACATATAATTACCATATAGCATTATATTAGTTTCAGGTATACAATGTAGTGATTCAACAGTTCTGTACATTATTCAGTGCTCATCACAAGCGTACTCTTAATCCCCTTCACCTATTAATTATCCAACTGAATTCCTTTTTGCCTTCATTTTTCTTAGGAAAAAGAGCACTGTAGCCTTTCACCTAGAGTGCTGATTCACTCACAGACTCATTTTTCTTTAAAGAAGCTTTTGTCTATTTGATAAGGGGTTTTCTTAGCAGGTAAGAGCTCAGACCAACTAAGGTTAGCAGGTACAGCCTGACTTCTGTGACAGGGGCTCTGGGAGGAGTCACTTCAATCATGACATTGTGAAAGATCTTTCTCTTCCTGGGGACTGAAATAATATCTTCCAATGATCACATCTTTAAAATAAAGGTCCATGTACCTGGAAGGAAGCTGGCAAGTCCAATGGATCCAAGCACTCCATCACTGTGACCAGTAATGGAGCAAGGGGATGACCTGCCAGGTGCCCAGAAGCAGCTGAGGCCAGACCTCACCTCCTGCCCCTGAACAGGGCCTGTCCACCTGTCCTGATTTCTGGTATATATAATGTGAATATCATTAAAAAGCTTTTTAAAATCCACCAAAGGAAAAATAGATCACTGCCCCCTTGTTTATCTGTTCTTGTGTGAGGGCAAATTGAGAAAATGAGTCTCGGTATTCAAAAGTACAATAAGCTGGATGCTGGCAACATACACAAAGGTAGGAGTGGCTATTTCAGCACAGACCAGAGTGAGTAAACTATTCATGTTAACAGGAAAATTATAGGCCAGCATCTATGAAAGCATTGGGGTTTAGGTTCTCTTACCAGTTCCTGAATGGTTTTTAAGGCATTCATAACCATGTATGCTGTTGGGCTGAAACAAACACTTTTAAAAATTAAAAGGCTCCTTTTTTTCCCAATCATTTCCAAATCTTAATAGACCATCAGTCTCCACTCTGTAGAAAGGAAACTGAAGCAGAGAAATGGAGAGTGTGTCTCCTAAAATTTTTTTCAAGCTTAGTTCCCCTAAGTAGTATAATACGATTTCTTTCCCTGCAATGAATTTGACACTTTGCCCCATAAGTTGCTCAAAAAGACCTCCAAGGGTAGTAGTAAGAGATAGAACCAAAGAGTCTGATGTAAGAAATCCTGTCCTTAACCATGTTAAAAGTCTGGGTGGAAGAAGCAATCAGGCTTGATGGTAGACTCTCTCTTGGAGGAAGTAGAAGACACAGATCACTGGAACTGGCATGCTGGCAAACCTGGATAGGAATCCAAGATAAGGGCCTATTTGGTATTGTCTTGAGTTAGGACTGAGAAATAAAGATGCAAAAGCTGAAAGGGAAGCTTGTAGCCAAGTATGGAGACCCTTTAATGCCAACCATACCCATTGGCAATTAGGTCAGCAGCTATAACAGAGATCCAAATTCTGTAGCTTCAGTATATTGGGTGGTAACCCTCTCATGGATAAGAAGTCAGGAGGTCGGCTCTATAGAACTGGTATAACTGCTTCAGGGATCCATGCTCCATCTACCTTTCTGATTCTCCACCCTCGAGGCTATCTGTTGGCAGTAGGGGCTTTTACCATCTTGTCCATGTTATAGGTCCGATCCTGAGAAAGAGAAGAAAAAGGATGACAGGCCATGCCCCTCCACTCCCGGTGAGGTAGCCCACCTTAAAGAGTTTTCTTAAGGAAAAGTTTTCTTAAGGAAGTCCCAGGGATTCCATGTATAGCTCATAGGCCACCCCTGGCTGCAAGTGAGGCTGGTAAGTACTATTTTCTTACAGGGCATCATTGCTCCTTGGGATAAAATCAATGTTGTAAGACATGAATGAAGAATGGATATTGGGTAACAGTCTCAAACTCACTAGCCTAAGGAGTGAAGACAATTTTCTTTGGCCATGGGAAGTTTTTGGAGGATTCTGAGGAGAGAGGAGAGGGATTGGGTCAAGGAGATGACATGGCAGGGGTGTGGGGAGCAAGTGGAGAGGGGAGAGCAGAGGCAATGCTGTGTGGATGTTCATGGAATGGAATGTGGACAAATACACTCCAAACACTCATAGTGACCTGGGAAACTGAGGCAGCTGGATGGCACTTCTTTAAGAAATGCCCTTCCTGCAGCACTTGAGTTAACAGGCTTGATAGTCAACTGAATATCTTTAAATAGAATATGAAGAGCCATGTCAGCTGTCATATGATTAGCAATTTTATCTTTTTATTATGCTCAGTGGCATTTCTTCTTTAAAACAAATGAATTCCTTCCATAAAGCAACCTTAAAACACTTTCTCTTCTGTTCTTTGCACTCATTTTGACACTACTACAATGCTTTTTAAAGGAATCATACTGAAACCCTCTTTGATTTAAACAATGTACAAACAGACTTGGAAATTTTGTCATCCTTTGCATATCAGCAGCAGGTTATATGACATTTGTAGTCAGAATTGAATAGGTATTTAGATCAGTGAGACGTTTATGAGCTTTATGACTCAAAACAAAGCCCAAATGCACTAAGTAAACACAGCAGCCATAAATAAAGAGTATGGGCTAACACACACACATGGTTTACAATAAATCATAGAATCCATTGTTGATCTGATGTGACTTTTGAATACAGTTACTTAATGCTTACAGGCTTCTTTCAAGATTGACTATCTGGATTTGGAATGTTGGGATTTCTGAGATGTTTCAGTGTTTTATGCAGACAAAGGGCTGGAGTATTTGAAGTTGGAATTATTCTATACATGGCCATGGCTTCCTGTCCTGGCTATCCACACTCCAGGTATTTGAAATCATAGGGTTGATATTTGAACTACAATAACTTTCTCTCATAAAGGGACACATAAGTGGTATGATGTAGTCATAGTTCATAGTATCAACACTGAAATTCCAAAGACTGGCACTGTTGCAAGGGATAGTTTGAAATGGCCGGTTTATAGGTCACAAAGCTCTCTGAGGACTTATAAGGACTGAGCTACATGAAAAAAGGCATCTCTATGTTGGCTGTATAGAGGTCAGCAAAAATAAATCAACCCACAGGACACCTCATATCTGCTACTGACTTATCCCCTCACCATAGTAAGACTTACATGCTTTCAACCCCCTAAAGGCATATTATCTTTTGTGTTTTAAATCCTAGGTCTCTTGTGAAAGGACATGATTCCACTTCCAAATACACATGTAAAAGTAGAAAAGAATTCTGTTCATTACTTCACCCAGGGGCATCCATCCTGTGAGGAAGAGTCTTGGTTTGAGATGGGTACTCTGGCCTCTTTTTTATTCACTAATTACCAATATTAGATGTTTCTCTTTGACAATGAATTTCTGGCACAATGTCTGTTTTCATTCAGGGAAACTCAAGATTTACAAATTCCAAAATCTCTGCAAATCAGCTAATGATGTGGTAAACACAGTTTCTCAGCTAGACAGATGGAGGCATCTCTCCAGTGCCAGCAGCTGAGGAGCTGAGGAACTGGATGGCAGGGCCATCACTTAACCAGAATATAATTATCCAAGCTCAGGAGTGGTGGTTATTCTTTCTAACAGAAATTTAACCTGATTTGCTGCAAAACCACTCACGTTATTAAAAACAAAACTAGCAGAGGTCAGGTGAATTTTTGGTGGCTAAACATCGAGGTCTCCTCTGGCTTTCCTCTGCCCCTCACCCATCACATTCAGGCCCAATTCTATCATAGGATATCTTGTTCATAAGGAACAGGGCTCCAAGTGATGGCATCCCTTAGCTTCCCGTAATCTACCAACTCCTCCATTAAGCCATTGCAAATTAACATACCACCCTAGGGATATTGAGGTGCTTTCCATATTAAAATAGCTCTATATAAGTTCCCTGATCCCCCTTCCAACCAGATGGCTACCCCTAAGTCCTGCCTGTATGGAAATTTTGGATCAACCGTTGCTTAGAGGATTAAGTTTATCCTAAGCTGACAAAAGAGGTTTCTCTCTACATCACTACAAAACTGGTGAATGAAACTTCCTGAGGACCAGGCACCAGCCAGACATCTGTGCAGCAATGAGTCTGCTTATCTTTGGAAACCCAAAGACAGCCAACCAGCTCTGAGACTTTTATGATACAAGCGTGAGAGCTATTGTTTGGAGTATAAATGAAGACCCTACATGACCCTGCGAAGGCACATAGAATAAAGGTTTGCTTCCTGCCTGAGGTGGGCAGGAAGCTGGGCAAGGACTTGGTCCAGCCACAGAGGCCTCCTGCCTCAGCATCCAGAGGGAGGGCCAGAAGTGGTTAATGTGGGGACATGAAATGGATTCCTTGCCAACCCTGCCTTTGGTCAGTGACAGCAGAGGAAACTGCCATCTTACCTGCAGTGCACTCTTTGGAGAACAATAGGAGTAAAGAGCCCAGGGAGAAGCTGAAACAAATATGGTGGTGTCTGTTCATTTGGTAAATCCTAACTGGACAGTGACCTGACCCACACATCATGCTAGGCATGGAGGATACAGCTATGAATGGAAAGAGTTCCTGACCCTAGGGGGCTTCTAGGTGGCAAGAGAAAAGAGGCAGCTGAACAGTGTGGCCAGTCAAGATCAGGAAATGTTGGGTGGGAACTCTTAGTGGGATTCCTGAAGAAGACATCATGTGCCACTCCTCTCAGTTCACCTTGTGCTCACCTGTAGCTGGTGGGCACCCTGACAACTTCCCAACTCCAGTATCTGTTTGCCTCTCCCTTCTTCAACTGGGGGTTAAAAGACACTTACTGCCCCTCATGGAACATTCAACCAGTTGGTGGATAGATTTCCTGGCTTCCTCCCCACTCAGTGGGGAAATTCTGAGGCATGCCGCATACAGTATCCTAGAGGCCCCCAACAGGGGTGAGCCCCAGTTGCCCACAGCTGTAGCTTACTCCTTAACAAGTCCTGTATTTTTTTTAAATTTTTTTTATTATTTGACCCAGGGGTACAGGTCTGTGAATCATCAGGTTTACATATTTCACAGCCATCACCATAGCACAAACCCTCCCCAATAACAAGTCCTGTATTGATGTTCCTGCCTTACTTCCCCCAGCATGACCTGGGTCACCTCCCAGTTAGCCATCTGTCTCAAATCCTTTCCTCAGGCTCTTCCTTTAAGAGTTAACCTGCCTTAGGTTAAGGATCTGAAACAGCATATGGCACTTTTGAATAAGTTGGAAGATGGGGACCCACATGCTGAATGGGCAGCCAGCACCAGGGTGCCCATGTGACCAGTGGAGAGTGGCCCAACTTGGGTGTTGCTTCACTTGCTCCCTTGATCAAGCAGCTTTGGGAAGGTCACAGTCTGACTAGTTTTACACAGTAGTCCCACTGGGGTGATAGTAGAGACTTATAAACCAGAGACACTGGAAAGTTTGCACATCTGAAGTGCTTAAGGCATCCTATCTTTTTTCTGCTGTTCATGGGATGGGTGCCTTTCAAGTCAAGCCTGTGGGGTTCCCTGACACCCACTCCAATATCTAGTCCTCAGAAAACATAACCCTCACTTCCCTGAGACATGAATCACAGAGGCACAGTCTTTTAGTTACTCTGTGGGGCAAAGTGTGTTTCAGAATTTAAATAGGTTAGACGTTGGAAGTGTAAAACTATACATACCAAATATGACATATCTATCACCCCTGGAAGGGTCTGAGACCATATTCCCTAAGCCAACAGTTTAAAGTTTCTGCACCTTCACCTTGAACACAAGTTTTCCCCAACACTACAAAAACTTTTGGTTCTCAGACCATATCAGACCTCAAATTGCAGGCACAGGATTATGGAGCTCTTCAAAGTTCCAGCCACCCAAATCCTATCACCTCAAGGCCCACTGCCTGCCCTTCTTCTGACTTCTGAAGGACTCATGGCACTCAGTCTATAACAAAGTGCAGCACCTGGTACTACTCTATTTTACATTGTTCTCATTTTTCATGCCCTCATTTTTTTTCATATTATTATTATTATTATTTATTATTATTATTATTATTATTATTTGCCCTGGGGTACAGGTCTGTGAATCATCAGGCTTATACCTTTTACAGCACTCACCAAAGCACAAACCCTCCCCAATGTCCATAACCCATCCACCCTATCCCTACCCTCCCACCCCCCAGTAACCCTCAGTTTGTTTTATGAGATTAGAAGTCTCTTATGGTTTGTCTCCTTCCCCATCCCATCTTGTTTCATTATTTTTCCCTCCCTACCCCCCACAACCCCCCACCCTGCCCCTCAAGTTCCTCATATCAGAGAGATCATATGATAAGTCAATCAGAGAAAGACAATTATCATGCCTTCATTTTAATTATAAATATCCGTGAAGGCAGTAATCATGTTTTGTGCAGCATGTTGCATTTGGTAGGACTCTCTTGGTTGTAGGAAAACAGATTCATTTCAGCTTTTCGAAAATGGAAGTAGAGTTCATACACACTTTACATTAGTTTTAGGTGTATAACATGGTGATTGGACAAGTGTATATGTGATGCTGTGCTTCAAGTGTAACTATGTTCTGTCGCCATACGATGCTATCACAATATCATTGACTATGTTCCCTATGCTGTACTTTTAATCCCTGTGACTTATTCATCCTATAACTGGAAGCTTATACCTCCCATCACCTTCACTCATTTGACCCATCCCCAAACCCCCTCCCCTCTGGCAGCTACCAGTTTCTATTTATGGTTCTCTTTCTGCATTTTTTTGTTTGTTTATTCTATTTTTTAGATTCCACATATAAGTGAAATGGTATTTGACTTTTAAAAACTGAATTTTTGGTCTCTTAACTGAAAAAGTGTAGGAATAGCCTCTGATTCAGGGCCAACTAGACCCAGGGGCTCTATTAGTCCATCAGGATTCTATCTTACTGTCCTTTCTGTCTCTCTGGCCACTACTTCTTTGTCAGTATCATCCTTGACCAGGCTTTCTCTAAGTGGTTGCCCTTAGATACTGGAGGTTTATAACAGCTAGCTGCGCCATCCCCAGGGAGAGACAGCTTCTCTGTCCTCATGCTTTCCCCAAAACTCCCATCAATCACTCCCAATTGGCCAGCTTGGCTCTAAACCAATCTCCATAGCCAAGAGTGGCGGTGTTCTCCTTGACCAAATGTGGAATCCTGTTTCCCCAGGGAACAAGTGCTTTCAGGCATTGTGGGTAGAATGCAAAATGGTACAGTCCCAAGGGAGTGGCAATTGCATATGCATTACATTTGAACCCAGAAAGCCCACCTCTGGGAAGCTGAACCACTGGTGCAGTGGCAAACAAATGGAATACCTGTGCACAAGGCTATTCATTGCAGAGCTACTCACAATAACAAAAGATTCAAAATCATCAAATATCCATGAACAAAGAGTGATTTAATGAACTAAGGCACATCCATAATTGGGGCTGCTGAAACAAATGAAGAATATTAAGATGGTTAATTTTAGGTGTCAACTTGATTGGGTTGTGGGGTGCCCTGATATTTTGGTCAAACATTGTTCTGGATGTGTCTGTGGAGGGTGTCTCTGAATGAGATTAACATTTAAATTGGTAAACAGTGAAGCAGATTGTCCTCTCCAGTGTGGGTGGGCCACATCCAATCAATTGAAGGCCAGAATAGAACAAAAAGACTGTCCCTCTCCTGACTTAGAGAGAATCTCTCCTGCTTCATGGCCTTTGAACTAGAACATTGCTGTTTTCTTCTGCCTTCGAACTGGGATGTTTGACATTGAGACAGTATAAGTAAATATTGGGGCTTTGTGTTTGCTGAGCCCCCTAATATTGGTCACACAAATACTTTCAACACTACTTCCTGAAATAAATGAATGTGTTAATCAACAAATCTGTGTATGAATGTTGATACTTCTGGAGCCCTTCAGCCTGGAAAGCAAGAAGTTACTATACAATAGATTGAAAGTGTGGCTGATGATAGGCAGGGGAGGGGACAAGGGCCAAAACAGTGGTCCAACACAGTCTTCTGAGATGGTGAAAATATGAAAGGCAGAAAAATATGCAGGTTCAGAAACACTTAGTCAGAGTCTGGGAGACAACCTGTGTATCAGAAGCAGGGACTTGTCACAGCCCTTGTTCATTTTTTGAGCACAGCAAGCTCAGAAGCCATGTTGTACAAGTTTTGACACAATATCTTCTGAGAAATTAGGCCATTTTAGACTCTCCCTACTGTTAAGCTTACTTGCATCCTACTGCTTCAATTCTTTTATAGAATTTCAAGTCATGAGGCCGCAGGGATTACTCTAATGTTCTGCAGTAATCCATCATCCCATGTAAAAAAAGCATTTCCTGATAAATCACTAAAAATATCTGCTGCTTCATTAAAAGCAGATTTCTGCTCAGTGATGCATGCACAAGATAATGGAGTGTTGGCTTCTGATGGGCATTCCATCCTGCTGACCCACAGCAAAGCTGTGACAGGTGTAGCCAATGCACTACTTGAACACCAGGACCCTTGAATGCAGATATCCGCCCCCTTGGTCTCTCAAAAGTGGCTTTAGGTGATTATGCTGTGAAGGAAAACAGGTCAGACTTATTTCTGGTATTGGTTGAGTCCATTTGCATTTTGTGATTACCCACCAGGTCCTTAAACATGGCACATATTGTGTACTTGTAGTGGATTTAAAATAGGTCAATGGGAACCTAGCTGACAAGACTAGACCCAACATCCAGAGCCAGCCACTCCTTTGCAGCAAAGCCTTGAGGGAGAGCCCTCAGAGTCAAAGCCCTGATTAAGGAGGAAAGAGGCTCATGTAGCTCTCACCGGATGGTTCTCAGCCTCAGAAAATATTCCATTCTTTGTCCCTTGTATGGGACAATCCGGAGGCACATCCCCAGCGGCACTGTGTCCCAGTTTTCCACAGTGGTAGCCTCTTCATTAATATAGACCCTGTATTGGCTGCCCTTCTACCTTTCTTTACATCCCCACTTCTCAACTTCCTGGAATGAGCTACTTAGACTCACATGTTTTTCTCAGGGTCTTCCTCTCAGAGAACCAAATCAGGACAGTCCTAGAGGTCTACAAACCCTCTGAGTCCAGCAGCATGTGAGAGGGATCCCAGAGCCTGCTGGAATCTGTGTTAATACTACAGTGCAGTGAACTTTAACCATAGAGACATAAACAGCAGGTTAATGGTAATATGGGGAGCTGAATTCTGCTGAACCACTTACAAATAGAGAGACTGAGATTCCATAGAACTGCAGGTGTGTGAGCGAGCCCACCTGAGATCAGCTGAGTTTGCCTCCTGTCAGCAGAACTGTAGGCTTCTGAGCAATAACTGAGGGTGGTTATTTGGACTATAAGATTTAGGGTCATTTTTTAGGCAGCTATCATAACTGCTACAAGATGCTTGAGTTTTTCAATTGAGCTATAACTGACATTGCATGTATCTAAAGCATACAATGTGATCATCTGATATACAAGGAAAAAATTGTTCCTATGTGTTACCAAACAAGGAAGAAAATTGTGGAAGTATGGCACCATTGCTTCAAATGAGGTAGAGGGTGGGCAGTGAGGCCAGAGCTGACCTGCAGTTTTTAATTGGAGGTGACCTGATGCTTCCCTGTCACTGTGATGAGAGTGAATTGGAGGAAGGTCTGGCAGCAGAAGCAGCTACTAAAGTACCAGAGACTCTAGAATGAAACACACCAGCCTGGGAGTACCATCTACCTTCCAAGCTGTAACTTCTTGATTCTCAAAAATCCTCCATGAGCCATAAAGTGGGAGAAGATGTTTACAAAACATATATCTGAAGAATATTTGTATCTAGAATATATAAACAATCCTTGCAACTCTATATTAAGACAAGCCAAGTTTTTTTAAGGGCAAAATATCTGAACAGCCACTTCACCAACGAAGGTTTTAANAGAAGGTTTTAAAATGGCAAATATAGGGCGCCTGGGTGGCTCAGTGGGTTAAAGCCTCTGCTTTCGGCTCAGGTNCGAAGGTTTTAAAATGGCAAATATATGCATGAAAAGATGTGCCACATCATTAGTCATTAAGGAAAGGCAAATGAAAATCATATTGAGACACGACTACAAAATCTACAAATACAATTAACATTAAAATGAGTGACAGCATCAAGTTTTGGCAAGGATCTGAAGCAACTGCAACTGTCCCAGTCTGCTGATGGAAGTGTAAAATGGTACAACCACTTGGGAAAATACTTTGGCATTTTCTTAAAAAGTTATATGTTTCCCATTCCATCTAGGTATTCCATTTCCAGAGAAATGAAAGCATATGTCCATACAAAGATGTGAAAATGAATATTCATAGCAGATTAATGTAGAAAAACAAACTTGACAAAACTGAAATGTTCAGCAGCAGGTGAATAGATGAACAAATTTAATGTATCCATATGATGGAATATTACTCGACAACAAAAAGTAAACTATTGACACATGCAACAAAGTTGAATCTGAAAATTATGATGGTGAGTAAAACAAGCCATGCTGTACAACTGTACATCCTGTTTCCATGTATATAAAATTCTAGGGGATGCAAAATTAACCTAAATTGACAGAAAGCAGGGGAAACAAAGGCAGAAATGAACTGTTGGGACTTCATCAAGATGAAAAGCTTTTGCACAGCAAAGGAAACAGTCGACAAAACCAAAAGACAATTGAAAGAAATGGAGAAGACACTTGCAAATATCTTATTAGATAAAGGGCTAGTATCCCAAATCTCTAAAGAACTTATCAAATTCAACATCTGAAAAATAAATAATCTAGTCAAGAAATGTGCAGAAGACATGAACAGACATTTCTCCAAAAAAACAAAACAAAACAAACAAAAAAAACCCATGCAAATGGCCAACAGACACATAAAAGAATGCTTGAAATCATTTGGCATCAGGGAAATACAAATCAAAACTATAATGCGATACCACATCACACTGGTCAGAATGGCTGGAATTAGCAAGTCAGGATATGAGAGATGATGGTGAGGATAAGGAGAAAGGGGAAACCTCTGGCCCTGTTGGTGGGAATGCAAAGTGGTACAGCACTCTGGAGAAAAATTTGGAGGTTCCTGAAAAAGTTAAAAATAGAACTACCCTATGACCCAGCAATTGCGCTACTAGGTATTTACCCAAAAGATATGAATGTGCGTGATCCAAAGGGGCATGTGCACCCCAATGTTTATAGCAGGGATGTCCACAATAGCCAAACTATGGAAAGAGCCCAGATGTCCATTGACAGATGAATGCATAAAGAAGATGTGGTATATATATGGTATATGTAATGGAATACTACTCAGCCACAAAAAATAAAGAAAAACAAAGAAAAGAAAAGAAAGAAAGAAAGAGAAAGAAAGAAAGAAAGAAAGAAAAAGAAAGGAAAGAAAGAAAGAAAGAAAAAGAAAGGAAAGAAAGAAAGAAAGAAAAAGAAAGGAAAGAAAGAAAGAAAGAAAAAGTCTTTCCATTTGCAATGATGTGGATGGACTGGAGGGTATTATGCAAAGCAAAATAGGTTAATCAGAGAAAGACAATTATCATATGATCTTACTCATATGTGGAATTTAAGAAACAAAACAGGATCATAGGGGAAAAGAGGAAAAAAAACAAGATGAAAGAGAGGAGACAAACCATAAGAGACTCTTAAATATAGGAAACAAACTGAGGGCTGCTGGAGAGGAGGTGGGTGGGTAGATAGGGTAACTGAGTGATGAGCACTAAGGAGGGTACCCAGTGTAATGAGCACTGGGTGTTATATGAGACTGGGTAATCACTGGCCCCTACCTCTGAAACTAATAATACATTATATGTTAATTAATTGAATTTAAATAAAAAATAAAGAGCACCCATGCACAAAAATAATTAAATTAATGAAACAAAGCAAGCAACAGTGATTACCTGGTGATGGGATGGTTCAGGGAGGGAAGGATTATAAGGGCATCAGGGAATTTTCGAGAATGATGTCTATATCCATTATCATGGGTATGTACATGTGTCAAAACTCACAAAATTGTGTTTGTTTAAAAAAATTTTCCCCAAAATATGACAGGGGGGTGTGGCACTTGGCACATTCGGTACTCCTATTCTGGAAAATTCTACTCCTTACCTGGCACTCATAGAGAGGTATTCCATCAAGGCTTCCAAATTATTTTTTAAAATATATTTTATTACTTATTTGAGAGAGAGAGAGAGAGAGAGAGAGAGCATAAGCAGGGAGGAGGGACAGAGGAAGAGAGAGAAGTAGACTCTTTGCTGAGCAGGGATCCCAACATGGGACTCGATTTCAGGTCTCTGGGATCATGGTCTGAGCTGAACGCAGATGCTTTACTGACTGAGCCACCCAGGTGCCCCCAAATTTTCTTTTGTAGAGAAAATGGAAGTAAGTATGCATTTTGAGCTGTATTCTGCTGTAGGCCTGCCAACTTTGAAACATAGAGTCATCCTCTGTCCCCAGCAGATGAGGAAAAGGAAAGGCAATGAGACTGGTACAAGGTCACTTCTCAGGTCATGGCCAACCCAATGGTTTGTCCTCCCAGATTCCAACTGTAGACTGGTGCTCAGATCACTGGGACAGGTGGCTTCCTAAGCCTTTCATAAATGTCCATTGTTTTTTTGGTGTGTGTTTTCCCTCTGAGGGCTGGGTTGAGACCATTTTCTCTGTAGTTCAGAGTTTTTAAGGACACTCTTAGAAACCAGTCTCAGTTTTCAATGCAATGGTATTCCTCCTTCCATTGTATCACCAAGTTACAGCTTTTTCATCCTCCTGAGTTCCTTTGATCCTTGGTGCCCTCATCCCAAATCTATACCTGGCCAGCCTCACCCCTCTAGAGTCCCCATGAGCTGAGACTTTGTATGGGTAACCTGTGAATCAGTCTGAAATCCATATGCTTAGCTGGAGTAATAAATACCTTCATTATCCTGGAAACCCAGCTAATATTTTATTTTCAATATGAATGCCTCTCTCCACAAAGGCCCTGTTATTCTGCACCCTTAGGCTGTGGCAAAGCCCAACCATAATCTCTCTGTTCATAATGGACCCACAGGGCTCAGGTTAAAACTTTTTGTGAGCACTTGTAAAATCCTTTGGGAAATCAGTGTAGTTTACATCAGTGCCTTACGCCTCTCTTCTCACGAGCTCCTCCTGCCCATTCATGGGGATTTCCAAGGGACCCCATCCACCACATACAGAGTAGCCTCCAGCACCTGCCTCTGCTCACATGCCAGGGCTGACTCAGGAGCTCAGGCTCCCCACTTACATGCTTTCAGCCTTGGCCATCCCTCTTGAAAGGAATTTGTGCTCTGCACACATCACAGAGATATAGGAGGGCACAGGAAGAAAAAGCTCCCGACCTAATGAAACCCAAACACCATTGACCCCTTCCATCCTGCCTTGATCTACTCTGGAAGAGAACATGAGGAGGAGGCCTGCACGTGTGGACAAAGCCCTGCCCTAGCTCTTCATCTTCCTGATAATAAAATCGCTTCTTTGGTGCTGCCAGACTGCTGCTGATAAATCTCTTTTTGTTGGTGAAAGAGAGATGAACTTTTGTCCATTGGTGCGCTGGCACTTTGTTTCTCCATATGGTCTGTGGACAAGGGGCCTTGGCATCAGCTGCGAGCATGTTGGGAAGTGCAGAATCTCAGGTCGCTCCCAGGGCTACTCAATCAGAGTCTGCATTTTCATGAGTTGCCCAGGGGATCAGAGCCTGAAAGGATATTCCCCCAAAATCATCGGAATGTTCCACAAAGTGAATGTTAATCAACCATATTGATACACCAGTGGGGAAGGGATGGTTGTTTCCTTTGCCTTTTTGGTCATTCTAGAATCCCCTGAAGGGTTGATTTCACAGTGACCCCCGTGGGAATTGTGCTGGAAGAAAGGAAAGAACACACTCCAGGTTGGGACATAGAGCAGAGTTGGAAGCTACTCATGGGCCCAATAGCAGGAGCTCCAACTCACCAAGTCTGAGTGACTCCTCTAGAGCTCTATGTTGTTCTTCTGCAAGATCCTTTTGTGTCAGCTTATGTTTTTGGAGGTGGGCCTGTATTGCTGGAAGCTGTCCTCTTCGATTCACTTTGGATGATATCAAAGTTCTGGGATCCTTGGGTTGTCATTTTGATTTGTTACCATGTAATTTTTGATTTCCTCTTTGAATTCTTGGCTGACCCAGTCATTGTTCGGTAGCATCTTCATTAACCTCCATGGGATTCATGGTCTTTCAAGGATTTTTCTTTGGGTTGATTTCTAGTTCCATAGCATTGTGGTCAGAAAAGATGCACGGTATGATTTCCATCTTTTTCAATTTGTTGAGACTTGTTTTGTGCCCTAACGGAGAGGCCTGGAGATCTATTCTGGAGAATGTTCCATGTGCACTTGAAAGGAATGAGCATTCTGCTGTTTTCGGGTGGAATGTTCTGCATTATCTGTTCAAACCACTGCATCACTCAAAGTCATCATTTGCTTGTGGATTATCGGTTAGGATCATGTCTCCATTAGTAGAAGTGGGGTGGCAGAGTCCCCCACTGTATGGTATCCCTGTCAAAAAGTTCCTTTATGTTTGTTATTAACTGTTTCATACATTTGGGTGTTCTATGTTGGGTGTCTAAATATTTAAAATTGTTCTATCTTATTGCATGGTCTCCATTATTATAATGTAGTGTCCTTCATTATTTCTTACTACATTCTTTTTTTTTTTTTACAGTCTGTTATGTCTGATAGAAGTATTCCTTCTCCTGCTTTGTTTGGACATCCATTTGCATGGTAGATGTTTATCATATGCTCACTTTCAATCTGTCCGTAGGCCTACAGGGTCACATGAGTTCCCCATTTTAGGCAAGTCAGTGGAACCATGTTAACTGAGACTGAATGTGTAAACTGGTGAATGTTTGAGACCATGGATTTGAGAACAACATGGACCTAACAGTCCCCTTGGCCACCAAGGAAAGTGTGGGGATTCTCTGGAAAGGATATGGAACATTATCCTGGCAAAAGAAAACCAATCCCTGCTCCATCAGGCCCCAGCCAGGGAACAGTGGCTACCATGGATCTGACCAAGAGGTTGGGGCATGGAGGGTATTGCTGCCTTCCAAAGAACTGCATAAGGAACTGCAAAAATGCTGGAAAGCCTAGCTCCTACGTCAGCAAAAATGTGAATGGAATCAGGCCCAACTGTGGCCTTAAAGGTACACCTCCCATTTTTTACCCACACACAAGACAAGCAGGGAAAGGAATCCAGTTATCATGGACAAAGATACCAGGAGGATTCCAACCTTGGTAAAGGGTGAAACTGGAGAGCCTAGAGGGAAACTGAGGATAGAATGTCCTGCCTGGCCTTAGTGTATTCACAAATTATCTTTCTCTCGTTTTGTCTCTTCCACAGGCAGGATTGGATCTCTTTACATGATGTTGCCCACTTAGCGCTGATAAAATTCCAGAGACTGAACTAGAACAGAGTCTGTTCCAAATACTGGGTCCAAACAAACACAAACACAAAAACAAAAAAATAAAACAGTGCCAAAGAGGAAGCAAGAAATAGTCCTCCTTGATTTAAAGTGGAGAAAGGCAGCCCCTCTCCTGGAAGGACATAGTTCTGGGGAATGTAAGTAACTCTTCAAACTCGCCAATTCAGTGCTTGTTGCTGTTCCTGGGAAAGTACCTGCAAGCTCTCAACCTCAGGAGTTCTGAGGGCTGTCTCTGCTGTTTGCCCAAATTCCTTACACTGAAATGAACCTGTCCTCTGAAGAAAGGGGATGTGGGGGTGCCACCAGGCTAGTGAGGAGGGCTGGCTCTTCTCCTTCCTCGACTCTAAGATTTCTTGGTTCAAGAATGAATAGGAGAGCCTACCCATCTTTTACATTACTGTAGGAAGTCAAAGAACCAAACCACACTCCTGGGTTAGAAGAGAAAAAAAAAGGGGGGGGCTTTAATATAATACTATTCTAATCTATCCAAAAACTATTTAAAAGGANCACACTCCTGGGTTAGAAGAGGAAAAAAAAGGGGGGGGCTTTAATATAATACTATTCTAATCTATCCAAAAACTATTTAAAAGGATTAAATAATGTCCCCCCCAAATAAGTAAATAGGTAGGAAGAAGGGTGTTGAGGAGATGGGGCACATACACCACAGAGGAGGAATCCTTCCATGGCCACTGGACATGGTCTCAGCCCTGATGAGGACTTTAGCCAGTTCTTCTGGTGCTTGAGTTCTGCTGGCCAGCTAGGACCGGGGCTCCAGCTGGCAGGACAGGATGTAGCTAAGGATAGAGGGACACCTGTGAGTTAACCAGCAGCTTCAATTCATGAGTCCGTCCTAGTGTTTTCCCACAGCTGGAGTCTGGCACCCCAGCAATGAGGGGTGCAGTACTGGGGCTTCCCAGGGAGCCTTAGAAGAAGGATCCCTGGAGAGGACAGCAGAAAGAGTCCACCCAACCCTCACCCAGCTCCTGATGGGCCTCATTTCTCATCCTTGGTGAGCCTCTCCACAGACCCGAACCAGACCCTGAATGGATCCTGGGGCTCTAGGGTGTAATTCTCTGCAACCACCTGGAGCAGCATGATGTCCGTGAGGACTCTGTATTCCTGGGCCCAGAGAGAAGCAAAGGATGCATACAGAACCTGGGTGGGGAAGCTGCAGGGCAAGGTGAGGGCTGAGCAGTGGGACTGGGACCCATCCTGGGTCTTGGCACACATGGTCAACCTCCTCCCTGAAATTTCATCCAGTCCCAACCCTCAGAAGCAAGTAGAAATAGCCCCACCTCCAGGAAGTTCTCTTTGATGCCTTTCCTCTACCACTACTGACTAACTACATGGGTCTTCTACTTCTTTCTTAGCAACCTACCCCAGTCAATGTGCGATACAGGGGATGGAGCCAAGGAATGTTCTTCCCAGGAACATCTCTGATACCCACTGCCTCCCCTTTTGTACAGGAAGTGCCACATATGCTCACCTTATTCTTTTTGTGGTGGTTGATCTCATTCTCCTGGAAAACAGACAACCAAAGTCTCTCAGAAAGAGCACCCTGGTTAGTACGAACACTTTACACCCTACCCTCCTTATGCTGAGCTTACTCGAGGACACATGAAGGGGCCACTCAGAAACAGACAACTGGACTAGGGTCTAGGGCAGCCCCTGGCATCCAGAGAAAGGAGGTCGTGGGGCAGATGAAAGGGCTCCAGGTTGGGACCCTGAAGCAAAACCCTCTCTGAAGGGGGTGGTTGAAGCCTCAGGTAGGCAGGGGCTGCTGGGCTACTGAAGTGTTGCTGACCTGAAGGGTCCTGAATTCACTACCCCACCGCCTCCGTCAGGCAAGCTCAGAAGGAGAGGCTGCGGTCCATTCAGACAGACCACATGCAGGTTTGCCTTCAGAAAGCTCTGCTGCTTCACCAGTTTTGGGCACCAGTGTAGGGGTAGCCTCCATTCACTCAGCACTGAGATGAGCAAGAGATCCCAGCTTGCTGGGAGCCTGTCATGAGGGGAGGTTTGCCAAGTATGGAGAGCTCTGGTTTCAGCAAAGGGGCTGTCTTCTCCCAAACCTCAGGACTCTGGTCCCTCCTCCGCAATCCTCAGACTCACCCACCTCCAGATAGTCCTCCATTGCAGTATCCAACATCACCAGGTCAGTGGGGAAAGTGCCAAGGTAAGGAATGACACCCAGTGTCATGAGGGGTAGGGTTGGGATGAGTCCCTGCTCTCTGGTGCCCACAGGGACCCTCCCCTGAAAAGGCTTCAGCCTCCTGGCCCACCCAGCTTCCCACGTGGAGGGACCTAGGACCCTTGGTAGCCTCCCCTCAATTCACTTTCCCCTCACACTCCCAGGAAATAAGACTCCTCCTAATCAGCTCCAGGGCCTGCTTTTCACAAATCACAGGGTAAGGAGCCCTGGGCCCCTCCCCACCCACAAATCCATTCTGTATCCAGCTTTCTAGACCCTCCTCTGGGTCACTTGGAAGTAAGAAATATAGAAATTGTGGCAACAGAAGGTGGATCTGGAGTCACAAGTCCCACCTGTCCTGCTTTGGAGGATTCCTCCAATTTATTTATTTATTTTTTTAAATATTTTATTTATTTATTTCACAGATGGAGAGAGATCACAAGGAGGCAGAGAGGCAGGCAGAGAGAGAGGGGGAAGCAGGCTCCCCGCTGAGCAGGGAGCCCGATGCGGGCCTCGATCCCAGGACCCTGAGATCATGACCTGAGCCGAAAGCAGAGGCATTAACCCACTGAGCCACCCAGGCGCCCGGATTCCTCCAATTTAAAAAGCTGTGTGGAGTCCCTCTCCTCTGACCTTGGAGGCCCTTTACCTCAGGCACACTCACCTTCAGCAGCCTCTTCCAGGCTCTCTGGAGATGCCTCACCAGGTGGCCATTTTATTAAAGGGCTGGTCCTATAGGGCCAAGGACAAATTCCTTGAGACCAGAATACCCTCAGTCCACATGCCCCCACTGTCTTTGACTTCAGCCCCTAGACATTTGACCTAAGTCAGCTGATACTGATGCTCCATTATCCTGAAGCATACCATGCATGCTTCTAGAACAATCGCAGCTACCACATTCAGTCCATGTGTGACCTTGAGCTTGTAGCCTGGCCTCCCTGAACCTGTTTTCTCATTGGGGAAAGGGAGAACTCCACCTTCTTCCCATGGTCTCCTGAGGACTCAGGATCTTACTACTTTCATCATTGTTGTGGCCCACGACCCATCCCAACCCCATCACTGAACAGAAGCCTGTCCTCTGGGCTGTCAAGTTTTATACAGGCCCCCATTTTTAAAACTCATTTTTAAAGCAGGAGGCATGGTGGCCTATTCCCCAGGGAGGCTGAGAGAACTGGCCACAGGCCCAGGTGTTTTGGTCAGAGTTTGCTGCATCCCAGGAGGTCCAAGCTGAAAAAGGGGGGAAAAGGACAGGCCTATGGGAGACCCCTCCTCCATCTTGGTCCCTCTGTGGAGAGAAGCCTACTCACCTGGAAACTTTCTCCCATGTCCTCTTCAGGTGGTGAATGGAGACACTCTGCAGAGCTGAGTGGATGCCATGGAGGGAGGAGTAGTTCCCCAGGACTTGACAGGCCTGGGGGAGGGAAGAGAAGGAGCTGTCAGAGGGAGAGCAGGAGCTGTATATGCTCTAGAGCTTCAATCCCCCCTCTCAGTTTACACCTCCCCTCCTGGATGAAGCAGACGTCCAGGGACCTGCAGAAGGGCACAGGTCAGACCTAAAGAGTAACCCTGCTGGGGAGATGGAGGATTGGACCTCACTCTAAAGAATGGGTTATGCAGGAACTGAGCATACCAACATTGGGCCATGCAAAAAGGTCAGCATGCCCCCAGAAGGAAGATCCAAGGAACTGCAAGATCTCTAGATCTCAGACCGGGGACTTCTACCCTGAGAATTGATAAAGATAGAAAAGCAGTTCCCGAAGCTCAGGAGAGCAACTCAACTGGCCCTCCCATAGCATACCTTGGCCACATTGATCCAGTGCTCCACCACCATGGCCCTGTCCTGGGCTGTCATGCTTTGGTTGCCAAGGCAGGTGGTGATGACACAGTTGGCCACACCATTGAACTGGGCGATGGTGGCCTGGACTGTGGGTGCCAGGTGCTCATTGCCAGGCGTATTCCAGCTGGACCAGACGGAGCCCAGGCACTGATGGGGCAGCACCTTCTTGAACAGCTCCTGGGGAACAGGGGGAGGTTTGTTTAGCCAAACACATGTTCTCACATGCAAGACTCATGTCTGAGGTAGGGGTCCCATGTGAGAGCTGGAGCTCAGGAGGCTGCAAATGTGGCCTAAGCCTGGTTAGAGAGCCTAGATTGCATTCCATTCTTTTTCTCTGAGGATACCTGGTACAGGATGACCCAGGAGCAAAGAGAGGCAAGGGAAGAATGGAGGGCATGTGCACCCTGGTCATCTCAGCTCCAGGTGGCAGTTCCAGGTGGGTGCTCCCAAGGGGGTATCTTCTCCAAATGTGCATCTCTGTGGTCCTCTCTCATTTCAGATGCACATTCCCACACAGTAGCTGAAACCAGTTTTGTCTGTCTACGCTGTCCTCAAGGGCACATCAGATGCCTAATACATGTTGAGGGTGCTCAGCCTCTAAGGAATATGGGTGGGTGACCCATGGACTTGACTGCACACAAGGAGCTGCCCTCCTGCACTGAAGGGACAAGAGCCTGCCCATTTGTCTATCTGTTCTGGCTCATTTTACCTACATGATACCTCTGCCTTAGTCCTTATCAGTGTCTCTCTCCACAGTCCGCAGCTGGACAGTGAAAGCTAAGGTCTAAGGACCCTGATGGTTTTCCATGGTTGGGAAGGGGTGCAGCAGAGATCTGGTCCCATATCATAGGAGTCCACAACAGGGTAAGGCAGGTAGAGGGCAGCTGAGAGCAGAAGAAAAGCTGGCTCGACCCTGCCCTGAGAGCCCAGCAGCTCACCTCATCCATATATATCAGTTGCTCTGCCAACAGTTTGGGAGGGAAGTCCAGGAGATCAGGCTTCTCCTCATTCAGCCAGTTCTTGGGGTGGCAGGAAGCCTCTGGGGCCAGAGTGGGCTGGGTGTCTATTGGGAGAGCTGGACTGAAAACTCCCTGGCAAGCTGATGGTCCAGCTGTCTGCGTCTCAGGACCTGGCGTCCATCCAGAACATGGGAGCCCCTGTTCCAGTTCTGGAACAGCTGATGGAGGGGAGGCTGGCTCTGACATTGGAGGTGATGGTTGATACAGAGGCAGGGTTGCCTCTAGCTCCATGGGGGACCCTTTTGCTGGCTCTGCTGCTGGAAGGAGTCCTGAAGCTAACACTGGGAAGGAGAAAGGGAAAGGTTCATCTACATCATTGACTTTCCATGTGCCTTCCCCCAAACAGGACAGATCCCATGGCCTTTCAAGGACTACCCAGCCCATGAATCCCATCCCAAATTGCCTTCCCAGCTCACAATGCCCCTTACCCTCTGCCTCAGCATCAACCTTAGCCTCAGTGAGCTGCAGAAGTTCCCGCTGAATCAGGAGAATGGGGGCATGGTTCTTCAGGTCCCAGTCATGACGCCTCAGATGAACATAGGCCCCCTTGACCTCAAAAGGGGCACTGTGCATGGACTGCCTAATATCCTGCAGTGTCTGGGCAGGCCAGGTACCCAAGAGGGGACACAGGGTGCTGGGGAGAGTCATATGTGGAACAGAGTCAGAGGCCTGGCCTTTCACTCCCCATGCTACTCCCACAGCATCATTCTTTCTGGGTGGGTCCCACAGAATGGCCCCAGCCCACTTCCAACTCCTCTGGAGCAGTCCTTCCCATGGAAGGCCTGGTCATCCAGAAAACCTGTATGAATCTGGTTTTTCCACTTATGCTCTCCTTTTCATGACTATGGGCCTAGTCTACTGCATCCTCCTTGCAGACCAGTATCAGGGCATAAGTTGGAGGCCGATTGGTGAGTGGCCTGGTCCCCACACCTTCTGTTCCTGGCCCCACTTGTGGTGGCCAGCAGAGGGGGATATGGAAAGGGGCAGGCAGAGCAAGAAGAGACCATCCATGGCATGAGTGTTTTAGGGACCAATTCAGCCCAGACTGTGCTCTGCTTCTCAGAGAGCTTGGCACTCCCTCCACCCCTCTCTTGGACTAATTGGATTCTTCACAGGAAGCTGCCCTATGAAGCCCTCCCATGGAAATCAAGACACCTGTGAGATCCATGGTTCTGAAAGTCCCTCCCCAGCAACAACCCCTGTAGTCTCCCACCCTGCTCTGTGGAGGCAGCAGGCCCTCCTTCTGGACCCAAAGACCTATCCTGTTTTTACTTGATCTTAGAGTCCATCCTCATGGACCAAATAGAGGTGGATCCATTCATCCCTAGAGTAGGCTACAAAGATGTTCCATCTGATGAGCTCTAGACATGCATGTTTATGATGTGTAGAATGCCTATCCAACCCTTGAACTAGCATTGAGACCCAGACATTTTCTCTACTTTACCCATTCAGGTATCTTAGTGACTAGAAAGTGCATTCTTAATGTTTAATATACATTGCTGAATGAAATAATCCCAACCAAGACTTTCCAAATACTAAGCAGACCTTGGGCTTCTCTTCCTTCCCCTAGTGTCCCCCTGATCTGGTCCCATAAAGGACAACAACCAGGACCACCTAGATGGGCTCTCTGACATCCTTTGCAAACAGGAAAACTGCCTGCTTTCCATTTTCTTTCATAAACCTAGAAGGGCCACAGGCCTGTGAGGGTTGAACTTGAGAGTGTCTTTCTCAGAGAGAGAAATATGGACCATGAAGATGCCCAGCATGTCCAGCAGCCCTTTCTACAGAGCCAGGCACCAGAGAAGCCAGTGCCATGTTTCCTCCCATGATTTCCTACAGTCACCCTATGAGGTTCATCCTCTTACCACCCCCACTTTTCCAAGGAGGAAAGTGAAGGTCAGAAAGGTGCAGTGACATTCCCAAGACATATAATGAGTAGATGGGAGCCTCACCCCTGTGCTGCGCATGGGGTGGGCACTCACCTGTTGAATTGCTGGCCCAGGACCTGCTGGGCTGACGTGAACATCTGGTAGATGCAGTACAGGGTTGTGATGCTTGTGATGCTTCTATATGGGAAGGATAGTACCAGGGAGTGTACAAAATGCTCTACTGTGCTTCTCTGAGCATCAGCATTGTGCAGGCCTCATCCAGGGACAGGATAATTCCTTTTCCATCAGGTAAACAAGGGGGGTGGGCAACGTAGTCAGCTTCAACACATGAACCACCATGAAGAACTGGGTCTGGAGCTCAGACTGCATCCTCCCATCCCTTTGAGAACTTGTGCAAGAGAAGGAACTTGAATGCCCAGAAAAAGGTTCTAGGCTGAAAAGTACAAAAAGGTTTTAGGCTTAAAAAGTATAATCTAGGTTTAAAGTTATTGGCGACTTCAACACATTCTGTTAGCTGAGCAACAATAGCATTTCTTTTTCTGCATAGTCTGTATGAAGAGCTGTATGCCTTTGAGTCATCAGTAAATGTCCCTGCTGGAGAGAGGAGAAAAGAGAGGCTTAGAATGTCCAACACTGCTCAAGATTGTCTACGTTGGGCCTGAGAGCTGTCCAAAGCGTGGGCTGCATGCCATTTCCCCTGTGCTGATGAGGGCTTGGTCTGTTCCTGGCATGGGAAGAAAGGTTCAGGGGCAAACCACCTTCCTTGGCAGGCCCCAGGACAGCCAATTGTTTCTAGTCTTAGTTCTGGCCTTGCCCTGATCATCTCTGGGTCATGAGACTGGACATAAATCTGGACCCGTTCTCATCCCAGCCCAGCACTGGATGTTGTTGTTGGCCTGATGCCCCTGCTGCTTGTCAAGGGAGATGGAGTAACTGAACCCTTGAAGTAGCTCATTAATGAGTCCTGGCTGGAGCTCTGAAAAGACAGAGCCAGCTACCTGGGCCAGGAGTCATCAAAGGCCTTCCACCCAACCTCTGGTCCTATGTTGTGGCTGCTCTATCAATTTAAAATGTCTGTTAGGCCCCTTCAGGTGTTCTTTCCTTGCAGCATTGCTGAAATGGTAACAAAATTGAATCATGTGAAGTTCCACCAGCCTTTAAAGGCTGAATCCCTGTGGAAGACCACCTCTTTTACGGAGGACTATGAAGACATATAAGGATATAGGCTGTGACCTGGTGGACCTACAATGATTTGGTATGTTCTGAGAGATGATACTTTACAGAAAAACCTATAGAATGGCTTCATCCCACCGTCCCTTTTTTAGGTTCAATCACCCTATTTGGTGTAAGGATTTAGAAGGTCTTGGGCAAGTTCTCCAAGGACAGTGGGGCTGGGATCTACACAGGATAGCTGGGGTGAGTAGGGAAAATCAGGACAATAGTAGTAAAAAGCGGAGATACTCATGGCTTCATGAAAAATAAAACAAAACTAAATGAAAGAAAAAACTCCCCTCCAAAGCACAAAAAGCATTCACTCTATTCCCCTACCAGCCCCACATAGGTGAAGAGTGTCTTCCTACCTTACTCCATAGCTGGTGGCAGATGTGTGGATTACTTTGTGGTTGGGCCTGTGGGACACTCAAATGGAAACAATATGGGAAGGCCCCAGGTTTGTCCCCATATTTGTGGGGGGTGCTGGGTGTGGAGAACCCTCTTCCCATTCTCACCTCAGAGCAGCACTGATTCTGGGTGGCCTGAGACACCTGACACTTGTCCAGGATGTTGGAGTAGTTGAAGTCACAGACTAGCTCATCCACGATCTCCTGGGTGCAGCTCTGAAAATGCAGTGCCCCATATATACAGGGCCAAGAGCCATTAGTGTCCTCCTGGGACATTGCCGCAAGGGGAAACCCCAATTAGAAATCGTGTTCTGCAGTTCAGGCTAAGAGGGGCCACTGAAAAAACACTGAGCAAGGAGGTAGCCAGTAGAAACTCTGAGGCTCATGACTACCATACAGAGAGTTGAGCTTGGTCCCCAGCACTCACCTTCTCATCCTGCCTGCTGTGACCTGGGGTATGAACATGAAAGATGGGCCAGACTTCCAAAACCTGTCAGCTTGATTCTGCCCAGGAAGGGCATGTCCCTTATCCTCTGTCCCCATCTCTACACACACACACACGCAAGAGGTATGGGCCCACTGAGGTGGGATTATAGTTGTTACTGGTTCTCCAGTGGACTGCTCAGAGCTGCCTTGTGGTGCCTGCTGGTGTGTCCTGCTATGTGGCAAGAAGCTTCAGAAAAGAGGGTTGAGCTGACATCTGCAATGACAATAACGTCTCTTGCTCTGGGCTTCCTTGGGCCCAGTGCCCCTGAAAGTAGGAATACAACAACAGAACATCTTGTTCTCTTGAAGGCCTCTATTGAGGTGAGTTGGAGAGCAGGTTGTCTTTTGAAAGTGGGTGCCTGGTTACTAAAGTTCCAAGTTCAGTTGGGGACTATCATGAATGATGTGAGATCACCCTTTCAGGATTCTAATAACTGGGGCCCTTTGTTCAGTCACACCTCTCCAGAGCCCCTTCTTGTCAGTTGACTATTTACCTTTCTTCCTCATGTCATCTCCATGACTGTACATAATGAGCCAAAAATGCCTTAGCCACAATTCTCTGGAAATATAACTAGGGTCCTACCTTTCAGAAGACAGAGCTGAAATCAGCCCTTTTTCCTGTTTCCTTTCCCAATTCTGTGTCCTAAGTCATTGTGTGTCTCACACAGTCCCCACTTTCCCAATTTGCATAGTGGGGAGCAGTTAGAATCTCCTTCCTTGGGATGTCTTCAGGTGTCTGTGGATCCTATTTATAATATGTGTGGAATAGTATCATGCATATCTGAGGAACAAATTGAAGGATGGAAGAATTATAAAAAGGGTGGAACTTGGTGGAGGAACGCTCAAAGGAGAAACGTTCAAAACCATGGGTCCCAGCTATGTAATTTTGGAACCATCTCTTTCCCTCTTGGCCTCACTGAAATGTGGCACCATGGTGGGGTGGATATGCACCCCAGAATCAGACTTTGTGATCCTCTGTAGTGAAACTGTTCAATTGTTTCCCATATAGATTTAGAATGAGACCTCTTTGCCTCATTTAATTCTATGAGGGGAGCAGCCTTCACAATGGCTCCCAGGAATCCTGACCTGTGTATACACATCACTCTGCAAGCTCTAGGTGGTTAGTGACTGGCTTCTGAGTCACAGGATAGAGTCAACATGATGAAATATCATGTCTAGAGTTTCTCTAGATGTCATGCAAAGAGTTTCTCACTTCCTAGTGTCTTTTCTCATGTTCCATGTCTTCCTCTTTCCCTTTTCTTCTCTAACTCTGAGTCAAAAATCAAGCACAGATGTTTTTATTTGGCATCCATAGAGAACTGAGGCAGTGCCAAGGCCAAAAAATACACAGGAACTCAGATTCAGAGTCCAAATGGCTTCCTGAATTATGGGAGCTAACTTGGGGAAAAGTACTCTGCCAGGCTAGCCTCAGTCACAGCCACAGGCTCTGAGGTATCTTGAATTTGGGGAAACGTACTCAATTGTGCCTGGATTCCTCTTCCCCAAAACTGTGGGAAACTCAATACATGCATTTGAAGAGGCAGGGTATTGGGGCAGTGCAGTCACAGAGGAACAAGAGATAACTAACTGTCTCCTGGGCCTCAGCCTCTCTCCCTGTCTTCCTCCCTCTCCTCTGCTCTGCTCCCAGTTTCTCCCCAGCCACACTGCATGCCTTTTTCATCTCCTCTGGCCAAACCATTTCTGGTAGTGAGGCTCTGCAGCAGAGGCCCCTTCTTCCTGACACACTGCACCCAGACTTGTGCAGGACTAGCTCCCTTTTTTTCATTGTATTCTCAGCAACATCACTCTCAGTGAGGCCTTTCAGGCCTTCCTATCCAATGACTCTGCAGCCTTCCTTCGGAGCACACTTTATTTGTCTTATAGAGCACTTGCTCTTTTCTTTCACATGTCTTTGTTTTGTGCGTTAGTCCATCTCTAGACTGTGGGTTCCTAAGGGAAGGAGCCCTAGGTATCTTCAACACCATGCATGGGCCCACCAATTTTCCTGACAGAGAGAGGTGCTTTAGTGTATAGTTAGTGAATGAACAATTGAGAAGATCTTGGAGCCCACCTCCCCTTTTAAGCACCTAGACTGCAGAGAGATGTGCTATTCAAAGCTTCAAGTTGTTTCTGGGAAGGGGGACAACCATAATGGCCTCAGCCTGACTCTTCCTGCTCCAGTTCCTCCAGCAGTACTGTCTAGGTACCATGGACAGGGAAGCGCCCTGCATCCTGCTCTTCGGCTCTCATGGGACAGCCCCAGGCAGGCAGACCAGCCAAGAAAGAGGTGCCTTTTTTCTGGGGTCCTCAAGGCACTGGCTTTCCAGAGTCATAGGGGCAAAGAAGCAGGATCTCCAGGCTCCAAGGGCAGAGGAAAGGACCTCAGAACTCTCCCTTCCTTTTCTGTCCACTCCCATGCTGTTCTCTGTACTATTCCAGCACCCTCACCTCAGCCAGAAGAGTGCTTCTGCACCAAACCCTGCATGTCGAAATGATGACCCTGAAGGTCTCATGGAGACTAGTCTTATTGCTGGGCCCCAGACACAGTGTCCAGTGCTCTGGCATTTTCCCAGAGAACAGAAACACATGAGAAACAGGTAGGAAAAAGGTCCTCAACATGACTAACCATCAGAAAAATGTGACCCAAAGCAAAATGAGATATCATATCCCATCAACTGGAATAGCTATCCTAAAAAAGACAAGAGCTAACAAATGCTGGTGAGGATGTGGAGAAAAGGGAACCCTTGGGCAGCATTGGTGAGAATGCACATTGGGACAGTCACTATGCAAAACAGTATGGAGTTTCCTTGAAAAAATAAAAATAGACCTACATAGGTTCTCACAGTTACACGTCTGGAACATACCTATAGGAAACCAAGGAATGTGTCCACAAAATCCCTGCACCCTCCTCCATGTTCGAGAAGCATTATTTTCAATAGCTAAGACACCAAAAACATCAGTGCCCGTTTGTGATGCCTGGATAAAGAAGTGTTTACCTAGATAATGGAATATTAATCAGCCATAAGGAAAGGAAAACCTGCTAAGTGTGTCAATAGTAATGGACTTTTAAAGTATTATGCCAAGTGAGATAAGTGAGACAGAGGAAGGCAAATACTATATATATGCACGTATAGAGATTTAAATAGATAGATACTAGACAGATAGCTGATAGATATTTTTCCCTTCCATGCAGAATCTGAAAAAAAGAAGAGATAAGGAGAAAATCTTACTCAGAAAAAGAGATCAGATTGAAGGAACCAGAAGCAGAGGGCAGAGGGTGGGGCAGGGATTGAGTGAATGGTGAAAAGGTACAAACTTCCAATTTTAAGATAAATAGTAATAGGGATGTATTGTTCAACCTGATGACTACAGTTCCTACTGCTCTATGGTGCACTTGAGAGGTGTCAAGAGAGCCAATTCGGTGAGTTCTCATCACACAGAAAGAAACTGTTCCTTTCTTTTATCTTTCCTTTCTCTTCATATCTCTAAGAGATGGTGGTGGTGAAGTCAAATTATTCTGGTCCTCTTTTTAGGGTCTATGAAAGTGAAATCATTATTTTGCGTACTTGAAACACATACAGTGCTCTATGTCAAATAAATCAATAAAACTGGGGCAAAAGATACTTTCCTCTTCATAATGAGCCTCAGGAAAGTTGACTTGGAAAAAAGGACACCTAAACAAAAACAGCAGAACCTAAAGTCAGTAGATTACGATAGGGATAAAAACATCCAAGCCACTTGCATAAACAATGGATTCTGAGTAGAAGAATCAGTGAATTGAAATGAAAGGAGATTAAGGAGAGTTTTAAATTTGTGTTCTATTTAAGAAATTGATCAAGGAATACAATGTCTTAATAAATTAACTCTGAAAATTACCCTCTCAAATAAAGTTCTCATGTTTTGGACGATTCTGATTTTAAGCTTTTAAGTGGGAACAGAATGACAACATTTTGTTTGATCCAAGTTGTCTCAAGGAAAATGGCTGAAATAAAATGCCTGAGAAACGTCCTACCTGCAAGGGTATAAATGGCCAGATGAAGGAGTTCTGTGTTCATTTCTCCATCTTTGCAGCTTTCCAATATAATTTATTTTTATGTCACTAAGTATATGAAGTTCATGGAGTACACTCTAAATGTTTTAAATGCATTAATATCTTTGTACAACCTCCCTTCTCTCACCCTGCTGCTGACTCAGCTGGAGCACATCTGTCATGAGCCCACTATCTCAGGGTCCTTCTGCCACCCGGTCTTGTCCACTGCCTCAGCTTGTGCCCAAGATCCCAGGCCTCAGGCCATGTCTGCTGCTGGCTCCTCATTCCTAGGTCTGGGGCCCACCTTTCTGCCACTGTGGCTTCTACTCCCTCCTTCAGTCCCCAGGCCGAGGGAAGAGCCCCCACAGGAACTCTGGCCCAGTGTAGGCCTGGCCTGCTGGGAAAGGCCACTGGCCCAGCTCGGGGGTGGCTTCGTGGTGCTTTCTCCCTTTGCTGAGGAGGACGCAGCCTTGAAGGAGCCCCAGGCTGAGTGCCCTAAACCCCAGGCTCAAGTGACCCCAGGGCTCCCGGGGGTCACTTAAAGCCTTGAGCAAGTCCTGGCTCCCTTCTGGGCTTGACTCTAGCTCTTCTCACAGGCCTGGGACCCCAAATCCTGCTGGTCACAAATGTCAAACATACCCATGTCATCCTTCCACAGACCTCAAGCTGCAAGCCAGCCATAATGGACAGCCCAGCTGGTGGCTTCCCTGGTAGGACGCCTGCTATTCCTAAGCTCTCAGGCCTCACTCCAGCATAGCCACCACAGGCCTGGGAATGGCTCAGAGACATTAGGGGCCCCCAGCTATCAGAGCTCAGCAGGGGCAGACCTGGCCCTTAGCTCCACTCTGCAACGCCCTCCTGCTGCTGGTCCCTCCCCCACACCTGCATCTGGCTCTGCCCCACCCTTGGGAGCCTGCATTTGCCTGGCAACTCCCCCACCATGTAAGGTCCTAGCCAGGATGCACAGAGTTGGGTGGTCCTGGGCTCCTCCTTCCCTGCCTTTCCCACCCCCTCCCTGCACTTCCCCTTCCTGAGTGGGGGAGGAAGTTAGAGACCCGGACCTCTGGGTGACTTCCTCATGCTGAACCTGGTCCTCCACTCACACATGCTCCCTTCAAGCTTAATGTCATCATGTGACACTGTTATCTGGATGAGGCTGGCGAGCAGTGGAGCCTCATTGCCTACCGATCTGCTATGCCTTGATCTTACTGAGTCCTCACAGTGGAAATGGCAACTGCCATTGAGGTCTTTTGGGGGCTGGGGTGTCTTCATGTTGGCATGAAGCTGAGAATTAGGAAGAAAGGAGGTCTCTGGGCCTTGGTCATAAGTAAGGTTTGGGAACATTCATTCATTCAATAGATAGTATCAGATCCTACTATGTGCTAGGCCTGAACCCCGATGCTGGTAATAAGTTTTATTTTTCAGTATCAGTAAACCGCCCACAGCCCAGGCTCTCTGGTCAGAAACCTCTCACAATGTCCTCTTCCTTCCATCTCTCCAGCCCGCCAGAGCCATGACCATTCCCCAGGGGTCTGATGGAAGGCGTGCGGACACCTCCAAGTCCAGGCAGTCCTCTCCATTTGAAGGCTCTTTTTTTGTCTTAACCCCCAAATTTCCCTGCCTGGCGACCCCTTGCCCCACCCAACTGGAGGTGGGGCACAGGAAGACCGCAGGCTGGGGGCAGGGGGGCCAGGGTGAAGCAGGTGAGGCCCCACTTTGCTCTGACCAGCTGGCAGCCTTGTGAAGGTCATGTGGCATCTCAGGACAGGGCATGGGGAGGAGGGAGGCATGATCACCAGTTCCACACACTTGAGGGGGCGTGGACCTTCCTGCAGGAGGAATAAGGCATTTCATCCCAGAGAGACCTCTGAGTCTCCATCTCCACCCATCACTGCAGATGTGTTGCTGGTGACAGTGTGATTTCCTCAGGGGCAGTGTCTGGCTCTCTGGCCTGGCTACAGATCCCAGAAAGCTGGGGCAAGCCGCTGCCAGGGGAAGACCTCCCTGGGCCTGGAAAGACAGATGGAGTGTGCAGTGGGGAGCCTCCACCTCCCAGGTCTATGGAGGGAGGCTGTGTGGGGCAGCTGGAGGAACCCAGGGTGGAGGCCAGAGTGCCTGGCTCTTCAGTAGTCATGATTTCTGCCATGTGGCCTTCTGCAAACCATTCACCCTCTTGAGCCTCAGTTCCCTCCTCTGTACAATGGCAAAGTGAGGCCAACTGCCAGGCTGAGCATGAATAGTGTGCCTGCACGAATTGAGTGGTGGATAGGTTAATTTCCTCTGCAGTAGCCGCCCAAGGCACCTGGTTAGACCACTCCAGAATTTCTGGTTAGTTTGTCAGAGTCTGACCGGCAGCATCCAGGTGGGTATGGCTGGGGTGGGCACCGTCATTTGGGAAGAGATGCAAGTAGGGAGGTGGGAGGGGTCAGTTTGTGAGGGGCCTTGAATGTCTCTTGGGAAAGTTTCGTCCTAGAGGTAGCAGGGAGTGTGGAGGGGTGTGAACAGGGGCACCATTTGTGTCCAACAACAGCAGTGGTCTCCGAGGTTAATAGGGATTGCAGAAGCAGCTGAGCCTTTCTGAGCTTCACTCCCCGGGGCCAGGTGGATGCGGGAGAGACAGAGGGATCTTCCCACCCCCTGAGATCTGGGGCCTCCCACCAGGTATGTTCAATACACTGCCCCATCATCACTCAGGTGTCCTGGGCCTCTTTTCTCACCCTACGTGGTCTCTCTGTGGAAGCCCCAGGAGGCTCACTGAGGGTGTAAGTGACTGATGGGCCCGAGGGAAGGGCTCTGGGCTGGGGCAGGGAGCTGTGGGTGGGTGGCAGGATGGGAGAGAGGGTGAGGAAAAGGCAGACAGAGGGCGCTACATGTCAATCTCTGGGCCATAATTTTGTTTGTTTGTTTGTTTGTTCTGGATTCAGAACAATGGTTCCTAGTCATTGTGGGGTTTTAAAACCCTAAGACTCAGAATGAGGGTGGGAGGAGATTTGGGGGAGTTGCCAGGAACACTGTAAAGGTGGACTTATTAATCCTATTTATTACTATTTTAATAAGTAATAAATCCTATTAATTACTTAATTATTCCTTATTAAGTCAGGCCTGAAACAAGTCTGTACTTTCCTGTTAGCATTTTCTTAAAATAAGCAGGGGAAGGCATGTTGGGGTTTGAAGGAAGCTCAGCATTTTACCTTAAAACCACCCAGAAATCTAAGCACTTATAAAACTTCTATTATGCACCAAGCACTGGAAGGGGTGTTAATATATTCTCTTAAGAGACTGCTTTTTTAAAATTTCTCACCCCTCTTGACATCATAACTAATAGGTGCTGTTTTTTTAACATTTATTATTATCATTATTTAAGATTTTATTTGACAGAGAGCGAGCACAAGTAGGGGGAGAGGGAGAAGGAGAAGCAGGCTCCCCACTAAGCAGGGAGCCAGATGTAGGGCTGGATCCCACGACCCTGGTGACACTGAACTGACGGAGCCACCCAGGCGCCCCATGAGTTTTTAGACCNTCAGCACTTTACCTTAAAACCACCCAGAAATCTAAGCATTTGTAAAACTTCTATTATGCACCAGGCACTGGAAGGGGTGTCAATATATTCTCTTAAGAGACTGCTTTTTAAAAATTTCTCACCCCTCTTGCCATCATAACTAATAGGTGCTGTTTTTTTTAACATTTATTATTATCATTATTTAAGATTTTATTTGACAGAGAGCGAGCACAAGTAGGGGGAGAGGGAGAAGGAGAAGCAGGCTCCCCACTCAGCAGGGAGCCAGATGTAGGGCTGGATCCCACGACCCTGGCGACACTGAACTGACGGAGCCACCCAGGCGCCCCATGAGTTTTTAGACCTAGGACACAGGCAGGAGAAACAAGCCAGGGGTTTCCTGGCCCAACACTAATGACCATGGCTCGAACAAATTGATCTTCCAATGCAGGCTTCCAGATACTCCGTGAATACTCCCTTCCTGTCCCTGACTGCTCTGCCAATTCTCAGCGGAGCGTCTCTGACGTTTCCTCTCTGGTCATTCTGCCAGGGACAGCTC
The DNA here is from genome assembly GCA_002007465.1 of Ailurus styani. Lineage (NCBI taxonomy): Eukaryota > Metazoa > Chordata > Mammalia > Carnivora > Ailuridae > Ailurus > Ailurus styani. The sequence goes on from LNAC01001429.1 coordinate 39,803, forward strand.
TGAGGGCTCCAAGTCTTGTGTGGACCCCAGGCCTCGGGGTCCCAGCCACCGAACTATTTCCTCTGCCCTTGATGTCCCCAGAATATAACAATTCGGCAACTATCAAAGAGCCAACTCCGTGCTAGGACCAGGGAACAAACACAGCAGTACACAAGATAAACTCGCTTTGGACCGGGGAGCCTAGATTCTCCCAGAAGGGCTTCACGTGGTCTTGGAAGGCGGTTCCGGGCGGGGCACCTGGCTTCTGACCGGTCTCTGCTCTGGTTAGGTCCTGGGACCTGGGGCCTGCGGCCTCATCCCACCCACTCTGCAGGACGGCTTTTACCTCAGACCGACCGAAACTGTATCCCACCTGCAGAGGCTGTGATTTAAGAGTTGGGGAGCGGCAGGGGCGTGGGAATTTTCAAAACCCTCCCAAGACACTCTAGGGCATTCAAGCGCGGAAACTAAGGCGCTGGCACCGTGGAACAGCTGGACAAAGAACTCCCAGCAAAGCCCATTTTACAGATCAAGAGAGTAAGGCGGGGCTGGGAGGGGCTGACGCCCACCTGACTTCCCCGCAGCTGCCACGTCCTTCCGACACACCCGCCCCGCGGCATGGGCGCCCGTCGATGCACTCTGGCGCTGGGCTCCCCACGCCTCGTCCCTGCCCGCTCGTGCCCCTTCCCCCTCCAGGCTGCTTCCCACTTCCAAGATGGCTGCGGGTGGAGCGACCAGGTATGGAGGCCCCTGGCGGGTGTCTACGGGCGCTGGGAGGACCGGAAGATCCCCTCAGGCCTCCCCTCGCGGGAGGGAGCCCACTGGGCCCTCGGGAGAGAAAAGGGCCGGCCACGCCGCGCCGGAGCCCACGGCTGACGGGCGAGCTGCCGAGGAGTGGCAGCGTAGGGATTGGGGAGCGCCAGCGGCTGACTGGGGGCCGCAGCCAGGCAGAAGAGCAGAGGTTTCCGGCAGGGGGCAAGGCAGGGGGCGGGGTCAGGGAGCGCAGGGGCAGGGGTGCGAGGGGGCAGGGCGAGGGTGCGCGGGGCTGTTGGCCTCCAGCAGCCTGTGCACACCTGCGTGCCCAGCCCACCACCTGAGGCGCCTACCCCTCCACTTTGGGGCCTCGACCACCGACCACCGGAGCCTCTCCACCCTGGGATCACCTCCATCTCCGGCCCCCTCCCGCACAGGTCCTTGCCCACCTCCGGGCCCCAACCCCTGGCCCTTCCCACCTCGGGAAGGGGGTCCCCGACTCCCGGGAATCCCCTCCACTTTGGAGCTCGCGACCCCCTTTCTTGTTGGAACTGCTGTCAGTAGACCGCAGAACCCCCACATTCTTAGATCTCCTGTCCTGGGGCCAAGGACTCCCCTAGCCTCAGGGAACCCCTCCACCCGCTTTCCTGGGCCACGCACCTCCTCTGTGCCAGAGAGACCAGAGAGAGCGGGCTTGGGGATCCTTCCTGCCTGGTGGATGGAAGGGCCAGAGCTGGGGTGTGTGTGTGTGTGTGTGTTGGGGGGAGGGGGTTGTTTACCGGCGGCCTCCCTGGGTACAGAGCTGCCAGGAGGAAGCTTCGAGGGTGAGACCATGATGTCAAAGTCTCAGGAAGCGGCAGGACTGGCCACACAGACTCCAGTCTCCTGGCTCGGACAGTGGGCATTTAGTGGCCATATCCCTACGCATCCCCACCTCCACCACTGGCCTTTTGTCTTGAAATTGCACACCACCATTTTCTCCAGAATGGCATTGAAAGCTTTGCTTTGGAAAGTTCTGTGTGCAGGAGGCTCCTGGGCATCCACTTATTTTATTTCCTGAGGCTAGTTGAGGAGATTGCATCTATGGGACCCTATCAGCAGGATGTGGTGTTGTCTTGACTTCGTTTATTTTTTATTTTTTTTAAAGATTGTATGTATTCATTTATTTGAGAGAGAGAGATGGAGAGTGCATGACAGAACACACCCAGGCACATGTGCACAGGCCATGCAGAGGGAGAGAGAAAATCTCAAGAAGACTCCCCACTGAGTGTCTAGCCAGGTGGGACTTGATCCAAGGACCCTGCGATTATGACCTGATTAAGAGTCAGGTGCTCAACCAGCTGAACCACCCCCTCCCCCCTTTTATGGATGGGTTATATCTGCACACCGTCAGGTGCTTTGCCTGGACCCAGCTAGTCTTACAGTGGTCTTGGAATACTGCCTCTTGCCCAGTTTATCTGGTTAGTACCAACCTATGCCTCAAGTGTGGGGATGACTTCTTCCTGACTTCTTCTTAACCCCCTGTCCAGCCTGGGTTGCCCTGCCTTCCAGGCTGACTTAGTTGTATATATTTGATCCCTGTAGATTGTGGGCTCCACCTGATCCTCAGCCCAAATGAAAACATGGCTCAGGGTTATTAAGTGAATATATCCTTTGGGAAAGATTAAAGGGTTAGTGTAACTGGTCCAGGGTTATCCAGCCGGTGAGAGGCATGGGTGAGATTCAGACTGCGCTGGTCACTTGACCAGGTTCAGCTCACCTTAGTGTCCAGCCTGGTCCCAGCAAGTTCCTGCTTAGGCTTTTGTGCTGAGCTGGGATTGCTTCCTGTTGGTGAAATAGTTTTCACAGTGTGCCCCCAGCCCACCATCTCACATTCAGTATCAGTGCTGACTTGCCTGGCCTCTGTTGATCCCGCCATTCCTCTCCATCCACCGTCACCCCTCCGGCCCACTGTCCTACTCCCCTCTGTCCAGTGGGCCAAGTACTGTCTTTCACACTTGCATTTCTTCTCATCTGTGCTCTGTTGAAATCTTCTCTAACAGTAAGGACCTGCTTATCAGAGCAGCTTGATTTGGAATCTGTCTCCCCTGTGGGTCAGAACTTCTGACCATCATGTCCCCAGCGTCAACACAGGGGGTGCCTGCCCAGCCTATTGTGGGTGCTTGTGGAGCTCTGGGACCTTGGAGAAGATTTGCCATGAAAATAGGCATTTATACGTAATATGGAAGAGAAGATTTTAAGAAAACGAGTGGGTGTCATCAGTTAATGTTTGTTTTAGAACAGTTCTGAAATTTCTAGAACCTGCATTGTTAAGAATTCTAGATTTGCCAAGCTGGAAGGACCTCAGGTAGGTCAGCTGGGCTCATCACCTCATTTGACAGATGGGAAGTTGAGGCCCAGAGCTTATTGCCACAGAGCAGGTGTGAGGAGAAATGTTAGAGACAGGGAGAAACCATAGGGTGAGAAACCATAGGGTACAGGCACAAAGTGGCTGAGTCTGGGCTTTGTTTATGCAAATGAGTTGCTAAAATGGTGGGCCTGAGCCTGCTGGCCCTATCTAGTGTGCAGGAAGAAGTAACACCAGACAATATCTTCTGAGATTTAACTTGCGCCAGGCATGATTCTAAACATTTTATTTGGGGGTGCCTGGGTGGCTCAGTTGTTAAGTGTCTGCCTGCAGCTCAGGTCATAATCGCTGGGTGCTGAGATCAAGCCTGCAGTGGGCTTCCTGCTCAGTGGAAAGCCTGCTTCTCCCTCTCACACTCCCTCTGCTTGTGTTCCCTCTCTCCCTGTCTCTCTCTGTCAAATAAATAAAATCTTTAAAAAAATGCTTTATTTGCCTGAGGAGATATGGTCTGTTATTGTTTCCATTTTATAATGTGGAAATTTGGGCACAGGGGATTTAAAGAAGTCCAAGGTCACACAGCTTGTAAGTGGAGCCAGGATTTGAGTCCCTGCAGTCAGGCTCCAGAACCTGCATTATTTTTCTCTCTTGTGTATTTCATTTTAAAAAACCTTTTCCCTGAATTCTAACATACAGAGATGTGTAAAAATTGTTAAGCATTTAGTTTATCGATCATGATAAAGCTTAGGGTCTTCAGCATTCCAGCAAGCTGGTGTGGGCTTTGATGTCAGACCTGGTTTGAATCCAGTTTCTATTGCTGCATGACCTTAGGTGACTTACTCAGCCTGTCTCTTTACTGAGCTTGGTAGCCTTGTGATGAGTGGAGCCTGCGATAGTCCCTAGTAGGTTTGGTGTCTGGTGAATGTTTAATAAGTGGTTTTCTCTTAAGTTGTGCTGGTTTTGTTAAGTAGTCTGAATACCTTCCTCATCTGTCAGTTGCCTGTTAGTCACCTTGTAGGTACTTATGTTGAGTCACTTTGGTAAGTCACTATATGTAGCTGAAACATTTGGGGGTAGTGGGGAATACCCCCCCCCGTCTCCCATGCATTAAAAGTCCTTAATTTAAAGTGTCCCACCTGTGCCTTTTTTTCTTTTTTAACATAACCACTTTGAGGTAGTGAAAGTTACAGGTCTTCCCCTTAGGGTTGTGAAGGAGCCTTTGGGGACCCTCAACAGCTTACCCTCAGTTTCTGCCTGGCTTGCTCATGGGCCCAAATGTATTTAAACAAGTTCTCCTTCCAGAGGAATATAATGAACTTCTAGGAAATTCCTTTTTGGTATTGTTTTTATCCTGAAGAGTAACCCATTTAAAAATCAAATGATGTTTATGGTTGACTTTTCCATTCTGCATAACACATTCCTTTTGGCCACTCCTGCAGCAGTGGGAAGAGCAAGCCCTTGGGAGTCCTCCCCAGGTTGGCCCCAGCACAGAGCCGCTTCATTACACACACCCCTCATGCCTCCTCTCCTTGTTTGTGAGGTGGTAATGAGGGTGCAGGGAACTCCGGGTGCCAGAAATAGAAATGCTCAGTCACAGGCTGGGTGAGCTTGGAGTGTGGCCAGAGACCAGGGAGCTGGAAGGGACTGACTGCTTTTCTCTGAGGACCCACTGAGGAGTAAGGTCCTGAGCTCTTGGCTCCTCAGGTTCGTTGATTGGGAGGCCGCCATTTTCATTCCCGTCCTCGAAACTGTATGGAAAGCATTCAGGGAACAAAAGCTCCAGAGAGCAAACCCAAGCTGATTACTTAGCCTGGCCCCTGGAGTGGGCAGTGCAATTCTGCCTTGGGCAAAGACACTTGAGAACCACAGCAACAGGCCCACCCCCCAGAAGATCAGCAAGAACATCCAGCCAAGACCAAGTTCACAGATGGCTGAGAATTTTGGAACTCCCAAGCTAGGGGAAAGCAACACAGAGAATTCATGGCTTTTCCCCCATAATCCTTTAGTGGTTCAAAGTTAAATTCTTTGAATTTTATTTTTTTCTTACTTTTTTTTGAATTTTTTCATCTTTATTATTTTAAAGTTTTTTAACGATTATATCTTATCAACATTTTTTAAATCTTTTAAAATTTTCATTATTATACTCATACTTTATCCCTTCATTGTATTTAAGCTTATTTTTTGTATACATATAGGGTCTGTTCAATTCACCAGTCTAATAGATACAGATAGAGATAGATATATATAGACAGATAGAGTCAGAGACAGAGATAGATATAGAAAGAGAAATAGATAATATAGATACAGATACATAGATATAGATACAGAGTTTTGTTTTATTTTTTGTTTGTTTGTTTTTTGTTTTTTTCCCTCTTTCTTATCCCCCCAGTTCCGGGTCTCTTCTGATTAGGTTTTGTATATTTTTCTGAGGTCATTGCTACCCTTTAGTATTTTGTTCTCTCATACATCTACTCTGCTCTGGATAAAAAGATAAGGTGGAAAAATAGCCACACACACACAAAAAAAGAACAAGAGGCAGTAACGATGGCTAGGGACCTAATCAATGGGGACCTTAGTAATATGACAGAACTGGAGTTCAGGAGGACAATTATCAAGGTGCTGGCTGGGATCTAAAAAAGCAGGGAATATAATAGAAAATCCCTCTCTAGAGAAATAAAAAAGCTTTCTGGAGAAATAAAAGAACTAAAATCTAACCAAGTTGAAATCAAAAAAGCTATTAATGAGGAACAATAAAAAATGGAGGCTCTCACTGTGAGGATAAATGAGGCAGAAGACAGAATTAGTGATTTAGAAGATAAAATGATAGAGAATAAAGAAGCAGAGGAAAAGAGAGACAAACAACTACTGAACCATAAGGGGAGAATTTGAGAGATAAATGATACCATAAGGCAAAACAATATTAGAATAGTTGGGATCCTAGAAGAAGAAGAAAGAGACAGGGCGGCAGAAGGTATATTGGAGCAAATTATAGTACAGAATTTCCCTAATTTTCCAAAGGGAGCAAGCATCAAAATCCAGGAGGCACAGAGAACCCCCCTCAAAATCAATAAAAATAGGTCCACACCCAGTCATCTAACAGTAAAACTTAGAATTCTCAGTGACAAAGAGAAAAACCTGAAAGCAGCTCGGGACAAGAGGTTTGTAATATACAATGGTACAAATATTAGACTGAGAGCAGACCTATCCACAGAGACCAGGCAGCCCAATTCTTTCTGGAAAAGTATGCAGCCAAGAATACTATATCCAGCTAGGCCGTCATTGACAATAGAAGGAGACATAAAAATCATCCAGGACAAACAAACAAAAACTAAAGGAATTTGCAAACACCAAGCCAGACCTACAGGAAATATTTAAAGGGGTCCTCTAAGCAAAGAGAGCACCTAAAAGAAACATAGACCAGAAAGGAAGAGACACAATATGCAGTAACAGGCACCTTACAGGCAATACAATGGTTCTAAATTCATATCACTCAATAGTTACTCTGAATGTAAATGGACTAAATGCCCCAACTAAAAGACACAGGGTATCAGAATGGATAAAAAAAAAAAAACCAAAGACCCATTGATATGCTGTCTACAAGAAAGTCATTTTACATGGAAAGACACCTCCAGATTTAAAGTGAGGGGGTGGAAAAAAATTACCATGCCAATGGGCATGAAAGGAAAGCTGGAGTGGCAATCCTTATATCAGATAAATTAGTTTTTAAGCCACAGAATATCATAAGGGATGAGGAAGGACACTATATCATAATTAAAGGATCTGTCCAACAAGAAGATCTAATAATTTTAAATATCTATGCCCCTAACATGGGAGCAGCCAATTATATAAACCAATTAATAACAAAATCAAAGAAACACATTGACAGTAATACAATAATAGTAGGGAATTTTACACCCCCCCTACTGAAATGGACAGATCATCAAAGCAAAAGATCAACAAGGAAATAAAGGCTTTCAATGACACCCTGGACCACGTGGACATCACAGATATATTCAGACCATTCCATCCCAAAACAACAGAATACGCATTCTACTCTAGTGCACATGGAACATTCTCCAGGATAGACCATATTCTGGGTCACAAATCAGGTCTCAACCTGTTCCAAAAGATTGGAATCATTCCGTGCCAATTTTCAGACCATAATGCTCTGAAGCTAGAACTCAACCACAAGAGGAAAGTTGGAAAGAACTCAAATACATGGAGGCTAAAGAACATCCAACTAAAGGATGAATGGGTCAACCAGGAAATTAAAGAAGAATTTAAAAAATCATGGAAAAAATGAAAATGAAAACATAACTGTTCAAAACCTTTGGGACAAAGCAAAAACAGTCCTGAGAGGAAATCATATAGCAATCCAAGCCTTTCTCAAGAAACAAGAAAGATCTCAAGTACACAAACTAACTTATACATAATGGAGCTGAAGAAAGAAAGAACAGCAAAGAAAGCCTACACCCAGCAGGAGAAAGAAATCATAAATATCAAAGCTGAACAGTAGAAAAAATCAATGAAACTAGGAGCTGGTTCTTTGAAAGAATTAATAAGATTGATAAATCCCTGGCCAGAGTTAGCCAAAAGAAAAGAGAAAGGACTCAAATTAATAAAATCATGAATGAAAGAGGAGAGATCACAACCAACACCAAAGAAATACAAACAATTCTAAGAACATATTATGAGCAACTCTACACCAGCAAATTTGACAATCTGGAAGAAATGGATGCATTCTTAGAGAAATATAAACTACCAAAACTGAACCAGGAAGAAACTGAAGACCTGAATAGACCTATCACCAGTAAGGAGATTGAAGCAGTCATCAAAAATCTCCCAACAAATGAAAGCCCAGGGCCAGACAGCTTCCCAGGGGAATTCTACCAAACATTCAAAGAAGAATTAGTACCTATTGTCCTGAAACTGTTCCAAAAAATAGAAATGGAAGAAAAACTTCCAAACTCATTTTATGAGCCCAGCATTACTTTGATCCCAAAACCAGGCGAAGACCCCATCAAGAAGGAGAATTACAGACCAATATCTTTGATGAACATGGATGCAAAAATCCTCAACAAAATACTAGAAAATAGGATCCACAGCACATTAAAAGGATTATTCAACACGAACAAGTGGGATTTATTCCAGGGCTGCAAGATTGGTTTAATATTTGCAAATCAATCAATGTGATACAAGACATTAATAAAAGAAAGAACAAGAATCATTATGATCCTCTTAATAGATGCTGAAAAAGCATTTGACAAAGTACAACCTTTTCTTGATCAAAACTCTTCACAGTGTAGGCATAGAGGGTACATACCTCAATATCATCAAAGCCATCTACGAAAAACCCACAGCGAATATCATTCTCAATGGAGAAAAACTGAGAGCTTTTCCCCTAAAGTCAGGAACACGGCAAGGCTGTCCACTATCACCACTGCTATTCAACATAGTACTAGAAGTCCTAGCCTCAGCAATCAGACAACAAAAAGAAATAAAAGGCATCCAAATCGGCAAGGAAGAGGTCAAACTCTCACTCTTTGCAGATGATATGATACTTTATGTGGAAAACCCAAAGGACTCCACTCCAAAACTGCTAGCACTCATACAGNACTAGAAATCATACAGGAATTCAGTAAAGCATCTGGATATAAAATCAATGCACAGAAATCAGTTGCATTTCTACATACCAACAGAAAAACAGAAGAAAGAGAAATTAAGGAGTCAATCCCATTTACAATTGCACCCAAAACCATGAAATACCTAGGAATAAACCTAACCAAAGAGGCAATGAATCTGTATTCCGAAATTAATAAAGCACTCATGAAAGAAATTGAGGAAGACACAAAGAAGTGGAAAAACATTCCATGCTCATGGATGGGTAGAATAAATATTGTGAAAATGTCTATGCTACCTAGAGCAATCTACACATTTAATGTAATCTCCAGCAATATACCAGGAATTTATTTTAAAGAAATGGAACAAATAATCCTAAAATTCATATGGAATCAGAAAAGACCTCAAATAGCCAAAGGAACATTGAACAAAAACTGAAATCGGTGGCATGACAATTCCAGACATCAAGCTGTATTACAGAGCTGTCATCATCAGGATGGTATGGTACTGGCATAAAAACAGATACATAGATCAGTGGAACAGAATAGAGAGCCCAGAAATGGATCCTCAAATCTATGGTCAACTAATCTTCGACAAAGCAGGAAAGAATATCCAATGGAAAGAAGACAGTCTCTTTAACAAATGGTGTTGGGAAAACTGGACAGCCACATGCAGAAAAATGAAACTGGATCATTTCCTTACACCACACACAAAAATAGACTCAAAATGGATAAAAGACCTCAATGTGAGAAAGGAATCCATCAAAATCCTTGCAGAGAATCCAGGCAGCAACCTCTGCGACCTCAGCCACAGCAACGTCTTCCTAGGAACATCACCAAAGGCAAGGGAAGCAAGGGCAAAAATGAACTATTGGGACTTCATCAAGATTAAAAGCTTTTGCACAGCAAAGGAAACAGTCAACAAAACCAAAAGACAACNTAGCAACAGAAACAGTCAACAAAACCAAAAGACAACTGACAGAATGGGAGAAGATATTTGCAAACGACATATCAGATAAAGGGCTAGTATCCAAAATCTATAAAGAGCTTCTCAAACTCAACACCCATAAAACAAATAACCCAGTCAAGAAATGGGCAGTAGACATGAACAGACATTTCTCCAAAGAAGACATCCAAATGGCCAACAGACACATGAGAAAGTGCTCAACATCACTCGGCATCAGAGAAATACAAATTAAAACCACAGCGAGATACCACCTTACACCAGTCAGAATGGCTAAAATCAACAAGTCAGGAAATGACAGATGTTGGCGAGGTTGCGGAGAAAGGGGAACCCTCCTACACTGTTGGTGGGAATGCAAACTGGTGCAGCCACTCTGGAAAACAGTATGGAGATTCCTCAAAAAGTTGAAAATGGAGCTACCCTACGACCCAGCAATCGCACTACTGGGTATTTATCCTAAAGACACAAAGGTAGTGATCCTCAGGGGCACATGCACCCGAATGTTTATAGCAGCAATGTCCACAATAGCCAAACTATGGAAAGAACCTAGATGTCCATCAACAGATGAATGGATAAAGAAGAGGTGGTATATATATACAATGGAATACTATGCAGCTATCAAAAGAAACAAAATCTTGCCTTTTGCAACGATGTGGATGGAACTGGAGGGTATTATGCTGAGCAAAATAAGTCAATTAGAGAAAGACAATTATCATATGATTTCTCTGATATGAGGAACTTGAGAGTCAGGGTGGGGGGTCATGGGGGGTAGGGAGGGAAAAATAATGAAACAAGATGGGACGTGGAAGGAGACAAACCATAAGAGACTCCTAAACTCACAAAAGAAACTGAGGGTGACTGGGGGGTGGTGGAAGGGTAGGGATAGGGTGGGTGGGTTATGGACATTGGGGAGGTTTTATGCTTTGGTGAATGCTGTGGAAGCCTGATGATTCACAGACCTGTACCCCTGGGGCAAAGAATAAAAAAATAAATTAAAAAAAATTGTCACATAAGCTTATATGGCAATTTATATGGATGTTTTTTTTTAATTTACTTAACCAACACTGGGGATGTTTATTTTGTGTGTCTGTGCAACCTGAGGTGTTGAAAGCTCACTGTTTTTAATACATTGTTTCCTGACTACTGCTGAGATTGCATTCTTCGTATATATCAGTGTGTCCTTGTTTGATTGCATAATCTTTTCAAAGTTGTAACAACATATTTGCATGTGGCCCTTGAGTGAATAAGCTTAGAGTCTTTCTTGTCCACAAATTGTATTGGAGAAGTGGCCAGGTTACAGTTACCTTGAGAACTACAGTAGAATTAAATTGTGAGTTTTGAAAGTTAAATGTTGGGTATCTAGAAATCATTCATGGCTTGAAGAGCCATGTGCTTAGGTTGGTGGTCAGATCAGCTTTATGACTGTAAAGAGAATGCCTAATGTCTGTTTGTTGCAGAGCTGGCTGGAGGGAAGAAGTCTCTCCATGGACCTTTTGTTTTTGTCGAATAAAGGAGATATCTGAAGACCTTCTGCCCAGTACTTGGCTCATGACTAGCACTGACTGTGGTTCCCCTTTCTCTCCTTTAAGGGCTGTACTCCTTTCCCAGAGTAAGAGACATTGCTTCACTGTATATTTTGTGATGGTTATTATGTTTCCTGTGGTAATCCTCCTGAGAATGAAATTTGTACAGAGGAGCTGTCTTTAACAAGAACTTTAATTAAGCCTGTCACATACAGATCCAATAACCACCATTGTTTGAAATATACGACTAATTTAAGTGATTTTACTTCTGTAGCTGTTGATACATTTACTAAAGAATCTATAACATATATTCAAGTTCTGAAGCATGATGCTTCAAGAGCTAGAACTTTAGAAGTAGAAGCTAGTTGGGTGCTTCTCCTTGATCCTGTTCTTTTTCGCCTCTGAAGGCATTCAATCCTCTGCATTATGCCATTACCCTTCTTTTTCAAAAATGTTTTTTACCATAAGTATTCATATCCCTAAACAATGCATTGTGTAGTTCTGTTTGCTTTTGAGTATAATAAAAAAGGTCTCGTGTGGTATATAATCATCTGTGACTTGCTGTTTACATTCAGTGGTATTTCTGACATTTATCCATGTTTTTGAATTTAGCTCAGGTTCATTCATTCCATCCCCACTGCTGGGTTAAGTGAGTATGTATGATGTATTTAATTACAACACTTTGTCTATGGAAGTTTTCATTTGTTTGCTTTCTTCGTGGACAGTCAGATTGTCTGTGAGTAACGATAAACTAGCCAGTTAGTCTATTTTCTTGTCTTAAGGTGCTGGCCTGGCCCTCCAGTACATGGGTGAATAGACACAACAAAGACGGGCATCCTGCTCCTGATTTAAAGAGTTCTGTTCATGTTTCATCATTCAGGGCTTCCCCTGCCACCTGTTTAGTTAATGAAGTTTTCTGTAAATTTTCAGCACATATACTTTATCAGATTAAGTTCATTTCAATTTCTAGTTTGGCAAGGTTTATAAAAAGTCATAGATAAGTTTTGACATTTCCAAATATATATTTTTTCTGCATTAACTGAGATAACTGTGTGATGATTCTTCATGAATATAAGTGTGGTGAATTGTAGTTCTGAATTTTGGAGGCTAATACCTTGCATTTTACAATCTGTGTTAACAACTGAGGTTGGCTTAAATTTCCCTTCCTCACATTGTTTCTCAATGATCCTGTTATAAAAGTTGTAGAACCTGGTGTCAAATATTTTTCTCTTTTATAATATAGTTTGCATAAGATTGGAACAATCTGTTCCTAGAATGGTTTTTAGTTTTTCCTGTAAAAATTTTCTGAAATGGATGCTTTTTTGTTTTGTTTTCAATTGGAAGATTTTAACCATTCATTCAATTTCTTTAATCATATTGGAATTATTTTAGGATTACTCAGGTTTTCTTTTTTTCTTGAATAAGGTTTGATAAATTATATATTTTTTCTAAGAATTTGAGGAATTCTAAGAATTTTTTATTGTTTTATTTTTTCAGTGATCCAAGATTCGTTGTTTATGCACCACCCCCAGTGCTCCAATGCAATACGTGCCCTCCTTAAGACCCACCACCAGGCTCACCCAGTCCCTCTCCCTGCTCCAAGCTTCCATAACCTTCAGTTTGTTTCTCAGAGTCCACAGTCTCTCATGGTTCATCTCCCCTTCCGATTTACCCCAATTCACTTTTCCTTTCCTTCACCTAGAGTCCTCTCCATTTTAAGGAATTCTAAAAATTTTTGATCACCAGAGGTTTTGTTAGAGTCATAAATATGTTTTAATATGAAAATTATATTCTCAGGTAAATTTTCAATAAGAAGACATCACATAGGTGTTCTGTTTTAAAATATTCTAAACCAAGCAAGGCAGGGACAGTTGATAAACATTAGAAGGTTTCAGGAGGTAAGCTGCTGCTTAATCTTGCATGATACCCAAAGTGTTTTTGAAAAAGAAGGGGGAGGTCCTCTTCAGGTCTCAGGGAGTATTTTTGTACTCCCTGGTGGGAGGAATGGGCAGCTTTGCAGTCTGAAGTCCCAGGAGACCAGGTGGTCCTCTCTGTCCAGGACCAGCAGGGTTGTCCAGCAGTGAGGGTGGCAGGTCAGTTTGAGCATGGGCCCTGCAGCCCCACCTCCTCTGAGGCCTGCAGTCACCGAGGCTGCACCTCACAACTCTCCAGGACTCTGCAGAGCTCGCCCAGCGGTGTTCAGGGCAGGTCGAACAGGAGCCTGTTTAGCTGGAGTGCACCGTGAGCCCTGCAGCTCCTCACCACCTCCATCCAGGCCATGGGCATGCCACTGGAGACCATGGGCCCATTGGATGAGGGAGGCGGAGCCCAAGCCTCTCTGCGCCCAAGAAGGGTCATTACATAATCATAAAAATCCTGCTTTCAGGAAGGCAGCCAAGGCAAGGGAACTTGCCAAGCCCCACATGACACAAAGCGCTGCTCAGCAGGGATGCCCCTGTGGACACCTGGCTTGGCCCTGGGGTCTCCCCGCCTCTGCGTGGCCCATCTCACAGGCTTTAAGTTTTGAACAGTCCTTTTGTTGCCCTGGGTTTGGGTCCATGCAGTGCGTGAGCTCCTTCATTTGGGGCTCATCTGCTGCTTCACCATTCTGTTGTGTTTTACATCTCAGTGATTTTTGGTCCGTGTTTTAACTTCCTTCAATTCCATATTCATACTTGGACTATTGCTATTGATAGGCTCTTTGATTCTTCTTCATTTTTAGACCTCATTTGTGTTCTTAAATATTTTTAAAAGATTTTATTTATTTATTTGACAGAGAGAGAGATCACAAGTAGGCAGAGAGTCAGGCAGAGAGAGAGGGGAAAGCAGGCTCCCTGCTGAGCAGAGAGCCTGATGTGGGACTCAATTCCAGGACCCTTAGATCATGATCTGAGCCAAAGGCAGAGGGTTAACCCACTGAGCCACCCAGGCACCCTGTGTTCTTAAACATTTAATGTGTAATATTTCCTATTCTGTCTCTGATCATTCCAGTATCTGAAGTCTTCATTTTGCCTCAATCTGCTGTCTCTCACAGGGGCTTCTTTTCTTGCATGCTCTGTGATGGGATTTTGAGACCAGATTTATTGGAACATAGATTTAATCTCTTTCAATCCTGTGTTTTTCTGGAGGGTTTGTCTTTTTTGCCATGAGACTGGTAGTGTTCTTGGTTGGGACCACTTTGGCTCCATTTGAGGGTTCTTGTTTATTAAGGAGAGCTCAGGTTCAGTTCCTCCAATTTACCATGTGGTTGAAACTGGGGTCTGGAGGCCAGAGACATCTAGAGATCCTGCAGTGAAATTGGCATTCGTTCTCTGGCACCCTGAATTATTTCTCTTGAGCTTGATGCTTACAGATCAGGTTTTGGCTCACTTTGTTTCTGCCACCTTCCTCCTTCTTGATTCCTTTCCTGCAATTTTTAAAGTCCTTTGTTAGCTTCCTGATGTCCCCTAAAGCCCAGAAATGTTTTGGGAATTCCATTCATCCTCACTAATTTCACGTCTCATCCTACAACAGGAAAGTCCATCAGAGATAGACACTGTAGTCCTATACCTCCCACAGAGGAGATTTAATACCCTGTCCTCGTGTCCAGAAAGTCTAGATTAGGGATCGAGTTATTATGGATATATTACCATCTACAGAGAATTAGTTGCCTATATAATTCTAAGCTCCCTATAACTTTCATTTTGCATAGTAAATATGAGTGAATAATGAACCCACATTACTTTTGTTTATGCTTATGTTCTCTTTCTGTCTCTGGCTTTAGAAGGTAGGTTGTAATTTGTATGTTTCATTCTGAAAATGAAGTAACTTCATTGCTATTTTCTACAAGCTAGTGCCATATAAAGCGATGGTTTATGAGGATTCAGAGGTAAATACTTATCGAGGTGTAAATAATTGGGGAAGGCTTCCTTTACAAAAGGTAGAATTATTAAGTCCTGTTAAATCCCAGAAGGGATATCATGTAAAGATAGCTTATAAATAAAAGTGGATCTGAAGAAAGCAGAGAGATTGGAAGGAGAGTGTGGAGGGAGACCTGCCACCTGTCTCTGTAAGTCGGGGGCGATCTGGAAGGGAAGCTTTGCAAAAGGAGGTGGTAGTGTTTAGATGAAATGAGCTACTGGAGACCTCACAGTGCTCCAGTGAACCAAGTGGAATCAAGGCTGCCAGCCCAGTTGAAGTTGCGATTTCAGGCTGCGAGCAAGCCTTTCAGTCTGTCTTTATCTCCAGCAGGAGCAATTGTTCTCCTTGAAGTTGACCTCCAGACACTTATGCCTGTGGCTACAAATCTGTGCATCACTGAGAGTTTCTGTGGTTGCTCCTTCATGGGGATGTTTGTCAAATTTTTTTTTTTAAAGATTTTATTTATTTATTTATTTGACACAGGGAGAGGGATTACAAGTAGGCAGAGAGGCAGGCAGAGAGAGGAGAGAGGAGGAAGCAGGCTCCCTGCCGAGCAGAGAGCCCGATGCGGGCCTCGATCCCAGGACCCTGGGATCATGACCTGAGCCGAAGGCAGAGGCTTTAACCCACTGAGCCACCCAGGCGCCCGTCAAATTTTTTTTTAAACTGAGGTTCACTTGTTAATTTTACTCTTCTTTTAAAAATATATTTCATCTATCATTGCCACGTGTTTCAAATGGTAGTAGGGATGATAGTGTGGGACTGCATAAAATGAATTTACACTGCCATCTTGACCACAATGGAAGTGTTATACATGGCTGTCCTGTGTCCTCCTTTCCTTCTGAAGTGAATTCTCTCTCCCCAGTTTTTATCACTGGAAGACCAGGGTCTTTGTTCTTGTAGGTGACTCTTCCAAGATTGCACATCTATCGAGATTTAAACTCTGGTCTGATTTTAGCACCCATTTTCTTAACTCAGGGCCATGCCACCTACCATGTAGGAGTCTACATACTCTCCTGCTTTTGAAGCAGTATTCCACAGGGCACGTCTACCAATATATATCTATTCTTGTAATGTTCATTCATTTATTACACATATTTATTGGATACCAGCTACGTGTTTCAGTCACATTTCTCAGTGCTGGAGATATGGCAGTGGGCAAGTCAGACAGAATCCTCTGCCCTCATTGAGCATGTTCCATTTCATACTCCTAGAAGCATCCACCGCTAACAATGGACTTATGCCAGAAGTCCAGTAATGAATGACCTGAGTACCAGAAAATTCTGAATGGCCCTTTGTAGAAATGATACTTCGGTGGCAGTCCTTGAGGTAGGTACCAGCACAGGGGAAAAGGAAGGCTGGTGTAGAAATGCCTGGTGAATGGGCTTCAAGGTAAAATAACTTTGAGAGCCCCCTCTATTCGGTAGTTAATAGGTCGTTTTAATGGTATATGGGATTTGTTTTCAGCAGGTGTGGTAAGACAGGCACAGAGACATGAAAATGGTTGCCATGAAGGAAGAAATGTTTATTGTACTCCCAGGAGTACAGTAGAAACAGGAGGCATGGCCTGCCAGAAGGTCTATGAAGAGAGAATCAGAGAGCACAGAGAGAGCAGGCAGAGAGGGGGGAACTGAAGGTGGGAGTATTCATTGTGGTTTTGGAAAGACAAAATGGGCAAGGCAAGATAAGCAAGCAAAGCAGGTTTAGGGTTGGATAGTTTGAATTATTTTGGCAGGCTCTGGGCTATAGAGGGGTCCTGTAGTCGTTTAGTACCTAGTCTCCAGGCGATTTGAGCAGGAGGTTAGTGTCCCAAGTCTGAGAGCCCATAAAAGATGGTTGCAGGAATGGATTTTAGATTTGTTGGTTTGCCTGTCAAAGGCATGTTGACAGGTACTGCGTATATGACTTGGCTAACCCTGGCAGGGGCAGTCCCTCTGAGACTAGCAAGGTCCCGGGTGTCAGAGTGTCAAGAATACAGAAAATGAGAGCATATAGTTACTACAAAGATGCTGTTTCAAGCTATCTGCCATGTCATATGCCATTTCCTTTTGGTACAGAAATGTAGTCGTTGGGAGTTACTCATTTATGGTTAAGAAAATTCTACCCTTTGACAGCAAGGCATTTCCTTTCCCCCACCCCCTCATACCAGTTAAAATGTACATTGTCTGGTGAAGCTTAATTTCAAGGCTTACATGTGTTCTGACCTCACAATGCTCCTCATTTATTTTTCAGAGATCACGGAGTTGACATCATAGATATACATGACATTTGACTTCTAGATTCCTTAATTTTAGATTTATCCAAATTACCCCAACAGATTAAATAAGCCCTGTTTTTTTTTTCTCCTTCCTGGATATCTGCATAGGTTCTTTATAGCTCCTTACAGTGTGGCCTGAGCCTGGCTAACACTCTGAGCCCTTGAAGGACCCTGCATGTTTTCATTTTCATGTTGTTGAGTGTGTTGCTCTGTGGAAGTGCTCTCTCACACATAGACTGCTTTGCTTACTGCCCCTTTACCTCTTGTTATATAGTTTGCCTCCTGCCTCTTGGTGTATGCAATTCTCTTTTTGGGAACTGCCCTTTGCTCTCCTCATCCTCTGGCCCATACTTTCCAGCTCTGTTCAGACCCACTGATTTCTTTTGGCAACTCCAGCTAGAGGTGCCCATTTTTTCCTGTGGACTTGTATAATACCCTCCTGTGTGACCATTTCATTATAGCTGGATGTTCTTAGTTTTCCTGGAAGGTGGCTGTGCCTTAGCTTCCTAAAGAGACTCTAAGGTTCCTGAGGCCAGAAACCATTACATGTAATCCTTTGTAGCCCCCGAAGTGATTTGCACCTGTTTCTATTTATTGCTGGATTAAAGCCTCTTAAATTCTCATCTTATCTCCGATGGGGTTATTTTTTATTTTTATTTCAAAAACATTTCCCTTCCTCACCTAAATCTCTCTTGATAAAAGAATAGGAAGAAGGTAGCTTTAGATCATCTATTGATCCTGCTGAGCTGTGTGGCCTTGAGGTGGGTACTCACCTTTTCACTACCTTGGCTTCCATGTATGTAAGGTGAAGGACTGGCACTGGCTAGCCCCGTGGTCTCTTGCAGCTCTACCAACCCACAACACTACAAATCAGGAAGTTCACAGGCAGGTCTTTCAGCATGAAATTTAATGTCATGGTTCTGTTTAGTTTTCAATATTAAATCGACTTGACTCTGATTAGCCTTTGCAGATCTAAACATCTCATTTGTTTTTTCTCTAGGGGAGCTTTGTTCAACAGAACTCTGCAATGATAGGAATGTTCTGTGTCGGTGCTATCCAGTTAGATAAGCACTAGCCATTTAGGCTGTTCGGTGTTTGAAATATGGCTGTTGTGACTGAACTTTTAATTTTAAGTCATTTCAGTTTATTTAAATTTTAAAATTAAATAGCCTCATGTGCCTAGTGCTATTGAATGGACAGAGATGCTCGATAGTCCATCAACAGAGCTTGTTAACTCATCAGAAAGACTTATTTCTCTTTGTTAGAAACTTGGTTAAATCGTCGGGACATTTGTGATCTTGTAGAGCAGGGTTCTTGCAGAGTCAGGATTTTACTGACATGGTTTCCCTGGGCTTCTCAGGCTTTGTTACCACAGTGTCCTTGGCTGGAGAGAAGCATGGTTCCAAAGTGGCCTAATGCAAACATAAAATGGAAAAGCCACACACAAACTCCTTCTACTCTTTCATGCTTGTTTTAGGATGAAAAGAATCCTTTAAATAATGGCCAAATGAAGTAATACTTCATCTCCCCATTACAGCTCCCATCTTCCCTGTACTCAGTCCCCTCACCCCAAAAGGAAGAAAGCACTTCTAGTGTCATTTCAGAAAGAGGCATGCTGTTTCTCCTTCTCCCTTGCTTTGGTAGGGGAGATTCAGGTAGGAGAGGTGTGGGTGCTAGGGGCAAACCGCAGCAGGTGAGCTACCCAGAGAGTGTCGATGATCTGTGGGCTTCTTCAGGGGCACACAGAGGAAGGGGAGTAGACTATTATATATAGGATATATATTATAGGATATATTATATTATAGGATTATATTATAGGATTACAGACAATTCTGAGATGTTTGTTTTCATTTCTTACTTCTCCCACCTCATTTTTCTTCCCCCACCTTCTTTGTCCTTCCTTTGGTGGAACTGCATATATTTTAAAACTCTTTGCAGATGAGGGGCACCTGGGTGGTTCAGTTGTTAAGTGTCTGCCTTCGGCTCGGGTCATGATCCTAAGGTCCTGAGATCAAGCCTTACATTGGGCTCCCTGCTCAGCAGGAAGCCTGTTTCTCCCTCTTCCATTCCCAATGCTTGTGTTTCCTGTCTTGGTCTCTCTCTCTCTCTGTCAAATAAAAAAATAAAAACTCAAAAAAATAACTCTTTGCAGATGAAAATGAATCTGAAACTCATGCAGAGGTTCAGTGGAAAAGCTTGGGCTGAATCCTAGACAGACCAGCACATTGAGGGCAGGCATCCGGCAGGATTAAGTCACAATTCTTTTGCTTTTTTTATATAATGGGTAACACATTTTTTTTAGGAGCAAGCACCACATAGAAAGGCAGCATAATTATTACTTTGCAATTAATTGGTTTCCACAGCCCCTTCTGTCATTTGCTTTATTTGTCATGACTTCTTTCAGATGGTCCAGTGTGCAAACATACTTCTACGCTACTCCTCCCTTCTCATACAAAGTGAAGGACTTCCACAAACCTCTCCTGTTGTTATTGCTTTTTATTCTTTTTTTCACAAGGACCACTTTACTGTTACTGAGTGGGGGAGGGACAAGAACAAACAAAATGAACAAGAAAAACATTCTTCTTAAATCCTTGGAATTTAAGTTCTTATTGAAGATTTCCAATACTTGGATGCTTCCATGGATTTTGTTTTTCTTTTAACAGAATGATGCCAACCTTGAATGCAGCTTCTGGGTCACTGCAATAATTCTGAATAACTGATTTCAACTGGAAAAAACAACCAACCAACCAAACAAACCTAGTGTTAGTTCACATTCCCTGGAGAACAGTTTAAAAAGAACTGAGACCATATAGACACCCAGCTCCAGTCTCCAAAGCTGTCCTGAATGCTAGTGGTGAGCAAAATCTGTGCTGCTGGTTATCCTTACCAAAATTTTAGGTCACTTTTTATGACATCAGGGGTATATTTTAATGTGTTAAATGTATTTTACATAATAAAAGAGATATGTATGCAATTGTTCTGGTTTCATAGCATTAGTCACACTTGTTTTTATCAATGTCGATCCCTTGGTTGGGAACAACTCCAGATGATAGCAGTGATGTTACACTATAGTGTGATCTGCTCCATGATAATCCTTGAGGTCCCTGTGTAGGGATCACAGTAGAGGCTCAGATGGTCCATTGTGCCCTTTCCTCATTTGTCTCACATGTTCCCTGCAGTAGTGAGTTACCTCAGAAATCACCCCTCCATTCTGTGCTCTATAATGGATACTGGGAGAATAATCAAACATGGGGCCCAGGCCTTTCATTTCCCACAGAGCAGGGAGCCTGGTGCGGGGCTCAATCCCAGGGATCATGATCTGAGGCGAAGGCAGATGGTTAATGAATGAGCCACACAGGCGCCCCTATAATTTGAATTAAACTACAAGTGTGTAAGTTGGAAGGAGCCATTTTCAATGGATGTTTTAACTTCTAAATTTACCATTTTAGACTTCAGTTTTCTTTATGCCTTGAAACTTCTAGCTGAGAAACTTGGGATTGACCCAACAGGATATAATGAATTACTCAATTCACCTTGGAGAAGGGAAACTGGAGACGTGTTTGTGAAAGTCTGAAATTACATTCTGGTGATTACCTGTTGTGGTCCAGATACCCTGAGCTTCCTGGCACGCTGGCCCCTCTCATGTAATATGCTGCCTGACTCATTGGTAACTGACAGCTTCAGAACAGGTCCTGTGGAAGGCAGCACTAGCAAATGCTTCCAAGAACCCTTTAAGTGCTGATATAGAGATGACAGCAGGGCTAAACTAATGGGGAATTCACAATAGCATGTTGTAGTTATTGTTAGAAGAGCAGGAGAGTTGTAAAGAGCTTTTCTCTCCCTTTAAGTTGATTTGAATTAGTGTGTTCACATGATTTGGATGCATTGGTTTCTTTTTTGTAAATTCAGGTACCAACATGTGCTATACATTTTCTATGGCTTGTTTTGTTTGGATGTGTAGTGTGGTGTCTGTTACAGAGTGACACCTAGTGTTTGATGTGCTTGTGTCACTGGCCAGATTGGAAGGAGAGTTTGGCTTGAAGTTTGCATGCAGTGCACCAGCTGTTCTTACAGACCTTGGGCATTCACTGAGGGAACTTGCCAGAGTGGCCTGTCCTGAGTTGACTGCAGGTATTTGACACTCTTTTCTTCTTCATTTTAATATATTTTATTAGTTGAGAGGGAGAGAGGGAGAGGGAGAGAATGCACATGAGTTAGATGGAGAGGCAGAGGGAGGGTGAAAGGCAGAGGGAGAAGCAGGCTCTCAGCTGATGTGGAAGCCCCACCCTGGACTCTATCCCAGGTCTCTGGGATCATGACCTGAATGAAAGGCAGATGCTTAACTGACTGAGCCACCCAGGCGCCCCTCTGCAATTTCTAATTGTGTTGAGGCAAGCATTTAAATCCTCTAAAGATTCTGGGATGGTGGGAACCTCAGGGTGGTATCCGAGCACTCGAACTGATATTGGAGCATAAACAGGAGGGGGAGGGAGCCACTAGAAGCGACATACTGGAAAGTAATACCCCATTACGAAAATGCCTTGTGGTTGGGGGCCAGCATTAACTTGGAGTCTGGTTAAAAGCACTCAAAAGGAACAAAAGGTTTTAAGGGGTAACTGGTGGAATTGGGAAGCCATGGGCATGGTCCTAAGCCTAGAGTCCCAGGACAGTCACAGCGGGTGAGCACCCAAGTCTGAGAGAGCCTGGCCGGTGCCCTAGTCCGTGGTCCCTGGGCCTGCGGCTCTCTGCTGCCTGGGATGAGTGCACCCCTGCCCGTGTTTGAGAGAACTTGTTGTGGGGGTTAGCTAGCAGTCTCTGAATCCACAGCCATCCACGATTTTCTCTGAATCCATAGCCATCCGCGACTTTCACCGCTGCTGGGTGGTGAGTGTGGACCCCAGACAGTAGCCCCAACAGCTGCCAGGACCGGCTTCTGGGAACCATTATCACTTGCAGTCTTGGTGGCACAGGGGTGCAGAGACAAGCAGGGGCCTCCTGGCTGGAGTATGCACTGCCTGTGGGAGATTGCGGTGTTCAGCAGAGATTGCAGAGGGGGAGTCACTGTGTTCTGGACCATCCAGTGGGGGCACACTGAGGCTTTTCTCTGAGGCAAAGGATTGGAGGCAGAGTTGTTTTTTCTTTCTTTTTCCTCCACTACCCCTCTGAAAAGCCTCCCAAGAACTAAAACCTCCAGAGAACAGAAACCTGATGATTGCCTCAGAGCCCAGCCCGTTGATAGGGGGCAGGACAAATCAGCCCAAGAAAGACTGACTGAAAAAACAATGCGGCAGGACCCTCCTGCAGAAGACAAGTGAAAAGAACAAGAAGACAATAACCACAGGATCCCCATAAAATTGTAAAACCCCAACATCAGGGGAAAACAGTATATTAAGCTCCCGGTATAGCCCCCAAACCTATATATTCCATAAATACAACTTTTTAAAAAAAATTCATTCTCATGATTCTTCTTCATTTTTTTAAACCTACTAGCCATTAAAACTAGATATTTCTACAACATATTTCTTTCTTTTTTTTATTTGCCCCAGGGGTACAGGTCTCTGAATCATCAGGCTTACACTCTTCACAGCCCTCACCATAGCGCAAACCCTCCACAATGTCCATAACCCATCCACCCTATCCCTACCCTCCCACCCCACCGTAACCCTCAGTTTGTTTTCTGAGATTAAGAGTCTCTTATGGTTTGTCTCCTTCCCAATCCCATCTTGTTTCATTTTTTCCCTCCATACCCACCACGACCTCCCGCCCTGCCCCTCAAGTTCCTCATATCAGAGAGATCATACGATAATTGTCTTTCTATGATCACTTAGCATAATACCCTCAAGTTCCATCCATGTCACTGCAAATGGCAAGATTTCATTTATTTGATGGCTGTATAGTATTCCGTTGTATATACATACCACCTCTTCTTTATCCATTCATCTGTTGATGGACAAATAGGTTCATTCCATAGTTTGGCAATTGTGTCTGACATTACTGCTATAAACATTCCAGTGCATGTGCTCCTAGGGATCACTACCTTGTATCTTTAGTAGTGCAATTGCTGGGTCATAGGGTAGCTCCATTTTCAAATTTTTAAGGAATCTCCATACTGTTTTCCAGAGTGGCTGCACCAGCTTGCATTCCCACCAACAGTGGAGGAGGTTTCCCCTTTCTCTGCAACCTCGCCAACATCTGTCGATTCCTGACTTGTTGATTTGAGCCATTCTGACTGGTGTGAGGTGGTATCTCACTGTGGTTTTGATTTGTATTTCTCTGATGCTGAGTGATGTTGAGCATTTTCTCATGTGTCTGTTGGCCATTTGGATGTCTTCTTTGGAGAAATGTCTGTTCATGTCTTCTGCCCATTTCTTGACTGGGTTATTTGTTTTATGGGTGTTGAGTTTGAGAAGCTCTTTATAGATTTTGGATACTAGCCCTTTATCTGATATGTCATTTGCAAATATCTTCTCCCATTCTGTCAGTTGTCTTTTGGGTTTGTGTACTGTTTCCTTTGCTGTGCAAAAGCTTTTAATCTTGATGAAGTCCCAATGGTATATTTTTGCCCTTGCTTCCCTTGCCTTTGGTGATGTTCCTAGGAAGAAGTTGCTGTGGCTGAGGTCGAAGAGGTTGCTGCCTGTGTTCTCCTCGAGGATTTTGATGGATTCCTTTCTCACATTGAGGTCTTTTATCCATTTTGAGTCTATTTTTGTGTGTGGTGTNTAATTCTCCTTCTTGATGGGGTCTTTGCCTGGTTTGGGGATCAAGGTAATGCTGGCCTCATAAAAGGAGTTTGGAAGTTTTCCTTCCAATTCTATTTTTTGGAACAGTTTCAGGAGAATAGGTATTAATTCTTCTTTAAATGTTTGGTAGAATTCCCCTGGGAAGCCGTCTGGCCCTGGGCTCTTGTTCGTTGGGAGATTTTTGATGACAATTGTAATAAAGCTTGAAGTCTGAAATTGTGATGCTACCAACTTTGTTTTTCTTTTTAGTTTTGGTAGTTTATATGTCTCTAGGAATGCATCCATTTCTTCCAGATTGTCAAATTTGCTGGTGTAGAGTTGCTCATAATATGTTCTTAGAATTGTTTGTATTTCTTTGGTGTTGGTTGTGATCTCTCCTCTTTCATTCATGATTTTATTAATTTGAGTCCTTTCTCTTTTCTTTTGGATAAGTCTGGCCAGGGGTTTATCAATCTTATTAATTCTTTCAAAGAACCAGCTCCTAGTTTCATTGATTTGTTCCACTGTTCTTTTGGTTTCTATTTCATTGATTTCTGCTCTGATCTTTATGATTTCTCTTCTCCTGCTGGGTGTAGGCTTTCTTTGCTGTTCTTTCTCTAGCTTTTGTAGGTGTAGAGTTAGGTTGTGTACTTGAGACCTTTCTTGTTTCTTGAGAAAGGCTTGTATTGCTATATACTTTCCTCTTAGGACTGCTTTTGCTGTATCCCAAAGATTTTGAACAGTTGTGTTTTCATTTTCATTTGTTTCCATGAATTTTTTTAATTCTTCTTTAATTTCCTGGTTGACCCATTCATTCTTGAGTAGGGTGTTCTTCAGCCTCCATGTATTTGAGGTCTTTCCAACTTTCCTTTTGTGGTTGAGTTCTAGTTTCAGAGCATTATGGTCTGAAAATATGCAGGGAATGATCCCAATCTTTTGGTACCTGTTGAGACCTGATTTGTGACCCAGAATATGGTCTATTCTGGAGAATGTTCCATGTGCACTGGAGAAGAATGTGTATTCTGTTGTTTTGGGATGGAATGTTCTGAATATATCTGTGATGTCCAACTGGTCCAGGGTGTCATTTAAAGCCTTTATTTCCTTGTTGATCTTTTGCTTTGATGATCTGTCCATTTCAGTAAGGGGGGTGTTCAAGTCCCCTACTAATATTGTATTCTTGTCAATGTGTTTCTTTGATTTTGTTATTAATTGGTTTATATAATTGGCTGCTCCCATGTTAGGGGCATAGATATTTATGATTGTTAGATCTTCTTGTTGGACAGATCCTTTTAGTATGATATAGTGTCCTTCTTCATCTCTTATGATATTCTTTGCCTTAAAGTCTAGTTTATCTGATATAAGGATTGCCACTCCAGCTTTCTTTTGCTGTCCATTGGCATGGTAAATTGTTTTCCATCCCCTCACTTTAAATCTGGAGGTGTCTTTGCGTGTAAGATGAGTTTCTTGTAGACAGCATATCGATGGGTCTTGTTTTTTTATCCATTCTGATACCCTGTGTCTTTTAGTTGGGGCATTTAGTCCATTTACATTCAGAGTAACTATTGAGAGATATACATTTAGAGCCATTGTATTGCCTGTAAGGTGACTGTTACTGTATATTGTGTCTCTTCCTTTCTGGTCTATGTTTC
>LNAC01001429.1:66110-111327 GCA_002007465.1 Ailurus styani
GCTTCACTTATGCTAGCAGTAAGAGCCTCTATTTTCAATTGCACCTCATTAATAGCTTTTTTGATTTCAGCTTGGTTAGATTTTAGTTCTTTTATTTCTCCAGAAAGGTCTTTTATTTCTTTAGAGACAGCTTCTCTATTTTCTTCCATTTTTTTTTCAAGCCCAGCCAGCACCTTAAGAATCGTCATTCTGAACTCTGGTTCTGTCATATTACTAATGTCCGCATTGATTAGGTCCCTAGCCGTCATTACTGGCTCTTGTTCTTTTTTTTGTGTTGATTTTTTCCGCCTTGTCATTTTATGCAGATAGGAATAGATGGATGAGAGAACTAAATACTAAGGGGTAGCGATGACCCCAGAGAAATATACACTAACCTACTCAGAAGAGACCTGGAACTGGGGAGAAAAGTAAGAGGGGAAAAAACCCAAAACCAAAAACAGACAAACCAAAAAAAAACGTAAAACACAAAATCATACAAAAACAAAACAAACAAAAATGAATAAAACAAAATCCTATATCTATATTATCTATTTCTGTTTCTATATCTATGTCTATGACTCCATATCTATATCTATCTCTATCTCTATCTATCTCTATCTATCTCTATTAGATTGGTGAATTGAACAGACCCTATAAGTATCCAAAAAAATAAGGTTAAAAACAATGAAGGGATAAAATATGATTATAACAATGAAAATTTTAAAAAAAGAGAATAAAAAGTGTTGATACGATATAAGAGTTAAGAACGTTAAAATAGGAAAAGGGAAAAATTTTAAAAGAAAATCGTAAGAAAAAAATTCAAAGAAAAAAAATTCAATGAATTTAACTTCGAATGACTGAAGAATCATGCGGAAAAAGCCATGAATTGAATCCGTTGCTTTTCCGTAGTTCTGGAGTTCCGCAATGTTTAGCAATCTTTAACTTGACTTTGACTGGATGGGTTTTTTTTTTCCCCCTTGGTCTTCTGGGGGAGGGGCCTGTTGCTGTGATTCTCAAGTGTCTCTGCCCGAGGCAGATTCCCACCGCCCTCGCCAGGGGCCAGGCTAAGTAATCAGCTCGGGTTCGCTCTCGGGAGCTTTTGTTCCCTGAACGCTTTCTGTACCTAGTTGGAAGACGGGACTGAAAATGGCGGCTCCCAGTCTCTGACCCAGAGGAGCTGAGAGCCTGGGGCCTCAATCCTCAGTGCGCCTCAGAGAAAAGTAGTCCCTCCTGTCTCCTGGTCTCTGGCGGCTCTCTGAGCTCACCCAGCCTGTGACTGAGTGTCTCTATCCCTGGCGTGGCCCCGTTTAGAATCTCCGAACCCGGCAGATTCCTGCAGCCGCTCCCGTGCCACTCCTCCTGGAGGAGGACGGAGGGGGTCTCTCTAGGTCTGCCGCCCGTGGGGTCCCCACTCACAGATCAGTGGCCCGGCTGTGCTTCAGATCACANTGGAGGAGGACGGAGGGGGTCTCTCTAGGTCTGCCGCCCGTGGGGTCCCCGCTCACAGATCAGTGGCCCGGCTGTGCTTCAGATCACAGCCCAAGGTATCACTGAGGTGAGAGACGCCTCAGTTCAGCTCCATCTCTCCCGCCGGCTTCTCTCTGATACCTGGGAGCTTGGTCGCACTCAGACACCCCTGGTCTTTTTGTGTCCCCGTGGGTCCTGAGACCACACTGTCCCTGCAGGGGCTTCACCCNTTGGCTGGATGTTCTTGATGATCTTCTGGGGGAGGGGCCTGTTGCTGTGATTGTCATGTGTCTTTATCCTAGGTGTAATTGCACCGCCCTCGCCAGGGGTCAGGCTAAGTAATCAGCTCGGGTTTGCTCTTGGGAGCTTTTGTTCCCTGAATGCTGTCCGTACAGCTTTGGAGGATGGGAATGAAAATGGGGGCCTCCCATTCTCCGACCTGGAGGAACCGAGAGCTCAAGACCTCACTCCTCTGTGTGTCCTCAGAGAAAGTAGTCAGTCCCTCCCATCTTCCTGGTGTCTGGCCGCAGTCTGAGCTCCCCAGCCTGTAACCGATCGTTTCTGTCTCTGGTGCGTGGCCCTGTTAGAATCTCCCAACCAAGCAGATTCCTGCAGCGTGCTACCATGCTGCTCCTCCTGGAGGAGAGAGGAAGGGTTCTCTCCAGATCTTCCACTTGTGGGGTCCCTGCTCAAAGAGCAGTGGTCCAAATGTGCTTTGGATCATAGCTTAAGGTAACTCCGAACTGAGAGACACCTCCTCAGCTTGCTCCATGTCTCCAGTCGGCTTCTCCCCTCTGATACCTGGGAGCTGTCGCTCTAAGGCACCCCTGGTCTTTTTGTGTCCTTGTGGGTCCTGAGATCATACTGTCCCCGTGAGGGTTTCACCCTCCCCTTAGCCTCTGGGGTGACATCCCTCAGGGGAGCAGACTTCTGAAAGTTCCGATTTTGTGTTCCATTGCTCTCTCACTTGCCAAGAGCCGGCCCCTCCCCCCCGGGTCTATCTCCTTGTCACTTCAGGTTCACTTCTCCACACATCCTACCTTCTGTAATGTGGTCAATTTTCTGTTCCTAGAATTGCTGCTCTTCTTCTCTTCAATCTCCTGTCAAATTTGTAGGTGTTCAGAATGGTTTGATAACTATCTGGGTAAATTTCTGGGACCTGATGATAATTGGTTTCCTACTCTTCTGCCATCTTGCTCCTCCTCTGAGAATTGGCCAAGTATGAACCTCTTTAAAACTCTCAAAAGAGTCTAAATGATTGCTATTAAAGTAACATATATGCTCACAGTAGCTTATGTATAAATATCTCATCATGCATAAAATAAATGACCTTTTCTAATCTCTAAAGTTAAAAATAAAACTCCTCACAAAACATTTTGATGAGAACATTCTGCAAGTACTCAAACAACATGTTTCCTTCATTGTGGTGACAATTACATTTATGGGCTCAGTCCTCCAGCAAAATCTTTGGTCACTTCAAGGAAAAGGAACCAAAGTTTACTCAGAACTACACCAATCAACTGCAAAAACTCTGATGCTGCAGCCTGCTTCAGTGCGAAAAGTGTCTCTCATGAGGATGGAAACATAATACCTATCATTCTGTAAACATGTCTTTGTATGGAGATGGCTTGGCAACCCCACCTAAATATCAGATGTATGCTCTCAATGGGACCTTGACCTTAAAGAAGGAAGTAATCTTTAAAAAGAAAAATTAATTGGAAGTTAGGCTAGAGAACTTTCCCTTCCAAATTTTCCTGGGGAAAAAACTATTTAGATCTCCTGATGAGAATGTTTATGCAATAATTAAAATTTGGACATCAAGTCATATTTTCCCCACCACTGTATTTAAAAGAGATGTTCCACCAAAAAATAGAGCCAGTCTCAGCAAATTCCTACAGGTCATCTTGATGTGCATAGATACATGCATGTTAGTTAAATGCATACAATTTTTTAACTGCTGTGCCATCTAGAATACTGGGGCTTAGTGAATACTGGGGCCTAGTCACCATTGTTATGACTACATGAAAACACTAAATCACCAGTGGTTTGTGAATGAGTAAGAGAAGTTAATGTGCCCTCCTCCCTCTACTTCTCCTGTCACCAAACCATCTCCAGTAATTTTTGGTCTAGAGCCAGCACTTACTGGGTTAAATCTCTCTCACACCTATGGTTCAAGTGCCTGTGCTCACGGGACTGTTTTATCCCACACCTCTCCTTAACCTGGGGCCTTGTCCCTTGTCTCCATGTTCATCCATTCTTGGACAAAGTCTGGTGTGCCTCCATTTAATATTGGCTCCAGTGTGGCTGGCAGGGTCAACAGACACTCCACTCCTCAAGAGATTAGAGATTAAATTTTCACACAGAGCTCTCTTCCCGGACATCTAGCAAATCCATCATCTTGCAACACATTCTTGGAAACACTTTCTTGGGCTCATTGTGCATGACCACTGGGGCTTGTCGGCCCTTTCTCTTCTTAGAATAGGTCCATAGTTTTACTTTTAACATTTGGCTCACCCACAGTTGCCTATATCCACTCATTACTACACAGAGAGAAGAAAAATACTCATACAAAGGACAGCCTTTACAAAGAGACATACAGAATGTCTGATCCATATCTGCTCATAGTCCCTGATTTTTTTAAATTAACTGATAATTTGCTAGAGCAAAAATAGAAAATGAATATATACATATTTGATCTATCCCATCTTGTTGTATCCAGAAACTCCTGTATGTGTGAAGTAGTTACAAGCCAGAGTCAGAAGTCAGACTGCTAACGTTCAAATATATGTTCTGCACTTTCTGTATAACATGAGTCAGTTCCTTAATCTCAACATGCCAGAGTCTTCTCATCTGTAAAATGGGATACTAATAGTACCTACTGTAATAGACGGTTAATGAAGTTTATATGAGTTAATATGTACAAATGGTTAGAACAGCATCTGCTATACAAAAAATATATTTTCCCCCATAAGATAAGGCATCAGCTATGTTCTAAGGCACTCCTAATTTTTTAAATTTATTGTTTGTTTCTTTCTTTTTCTTAAGCCCTGAACTCAGGGCTTGAATTCACAACCCTGAGATCAAGACCTGAGCTGAGGGCGCCTGGGTGGCTCAGTGGGTTAAAGCCTCTGTCTTCGGCTCAGGTCATGATCTCAGGGTCCTGGGATCGAGGCCCACATCGGGATCCCTGCTCAGCGGGGAGCCTGCTTCCTCCTCTCTCTCTCTGCTTGCCTCTATGCCTACTTGTGATCTGATCTCTCTCTGTGTCAAATAAATAAATAAAATCTTTAAAAAAAAAAAAAAAAAAAAAAAAGACCTGAGCTGAGATCAAGAGATGAACACTTAACTGACTGAGCTACCCAGGTGCTCACTGAGCCACTCTTTTTAAATAAGAACATTAGAAAGAAAATTTGTGTGTAGGGGCACATAGTATACATAGTGTTTCAACATGAAAAGCAGTGATAAATGCCTGAGAGCTTTGCATGGCCACTTTAGGTATTTCTTAAGGCCCTAAGTTCACCAAGATACTGCTACTCTAACTACCATTATGAAATCCTTTTCATTTTAATTTCAAAAAGTTTCTCTCTATATATCACACCTGTCTTGACTGTGAAATACCACACCCACTCTAGGATTATACCCACCCCTGTCTCATTCAGATGCTTCTTCAACTCTACTGGTTGCCACTATATTGATTCATGTGAAGAGAAAATGAATAAGTGAGTAAATAAAATCTAGTTGGACTAGATTCTATGAACTAGATTCAATTAGTTGGACTGATTCTCTGAACTTCTAACTTCTATTGGCTAACTTTCATTGTATTCTACAAATATTCTTTGAATGTGAGTCTTCTTGCTTTTAAGGAGGGTTGGGTCTAGGACAAGAGTGAGGGGTCTGCACAACATTTAGGGGGGCACCAAAAACTGAGTAATTAAAATAAGTAATATTTTAATACAATAGCTTCTAAAAGCCAAAATTAATGCAAAATAAATCCATGATGAACATTATTAAAGTTTTAAGTAAGTACCAGTGTTCAGCTGAGCCATAATGGAGCCTAAGGTAAAAGAAAAAATGTGACGATGTGGATGGAACTAGAGGGTATTATGCTGAGCGAAATAAGTCAATCAGAGAAAGTCAATTATCGTATGATCTCTCTGATATAAGGAACTTGAGGGGCAGGGCAGGGAGTCATGGGGGGTAGGGAGGGAAAAATAATGAAACAAGATGGGATGGGGAAGGAGAAAAACCATAAGAGACTCTTAATCTCACAAAACAAACTGAGGGTTACTGGGGGGTGGGAAGGTAGGGATAGGGTGGATGGGTTATGGACATTGGGGAGGGTTTGTGCTTTGGTGAATGCTGTGAAAGATGTAAGCCTGATGATTCACAGACCTGTATCCCTGGGGCAAATAATAATAATAATAATAATAATAATAATAATAATAATAATAATAATAAAAAAAAAAAAAAAGAAAAGAAAAAATGTGTACCACTATAGATATGTTTTTATGGATTTTGAATGGTTAAATTTTTTCCAGAACATTTTAGCATTGAAAAAACACTGAAAAACAAAATCTCAATATCAAACAATCAAAAAGTACTAAAACTCACGATTAGCTTAAAATTTTTGTTTATAACACAGAATGGATTATAATTTTACTTTCTTGCCCTTAATGGAACAAATTCAAGAACATTTTCAAAATCTTTGCTTATCTCATTTTCAATTTTGAGAACTGCAACGCTTGACAATTTCTCTTGACAAAGTAACAATCTTTTAGATATCATTTTAAGGCCACTAATTCTCAAAGACAGCTCTAATCTAACTTTTTAAAAAATTTTTTCAGTGATCCAAGATTCATTGTTTACACACTACACCCAGTGCTCCATGCAACACATGCCCTCCTTAATACCCACCACCAGGCTCACCCATCGGCCGTCCGCCCTCCCCGCCATAACCCTCAGCTTGTTTCTCAGAGTCCACAGTCTCTCATGGTTTGTCTCCCCTTCCAATTTACCCCAATTCACTTTTCCTTCCTTTCCTCTAGAATCTTCCATTTTATTCTTTATGTTCCACAAGTAAGTGAAAACATGTGATAATTGACTTTCTCTGCTTGACTTATTTCACTCAGCAAAATCTCCTCCAGACCTGTCCATGTTGATACAAAAGTTGGGTATTCATCCTTTTCTCATGGCTGAGTAATATTCTATTCTATTCCATTGTATGGACCACATATTCTTTATCCATTCGTCTGTTAAAGGACATCTAGACTCTTTCCACAGTTTGGTGATTGTAGACACTGCTGCTATGAACATTGGGGTACATATGGCCCTTCTTTTCACTACATCTATATCTTTGGGGTAAATACCCAGTAGTGCAATTGAAGGGTCATAGGGTAGCTCTATTTTTAATTTTTTGAGGAATCTCCACACTGTTTTCCAAAGTGGCTGCACCAATTTGCATTCCCACCAACAGTGAAAGAGGGTTCCCCTTTCTCCACATCCTCTCCAACACTTGTTGTTTCCTGTCTTGTTGATTTTCACCATTTTAACTGGTGTAAGATGGTATCTCAATGTGGTATTGATTCGAGTTTCCCTGATGGCTAGTGATGAAGAACATTTTTTCATGTGTCTGTTGGCCATTTGTATGTCTTTATTGGAAAAATATCTGTTCATGTCTTCTGCCCATTTTTTGACATGATTATCTGTTTTTTGGGCGTTGAGCTTGAGAAGATTTTTTATAGATCTTGGATAGCAGTCCTTTGTAGTGTCATTTGAAAATATCTTCTCCTATATTTAACATTATAAAATGGATTCTTACTTGGTTTTAATTTTTAAAAATCTCCCTCTGTAACATGCCTCAAACCAATTAATAAGCAAAGGCAGTATACCACACCAGGAAAGGTACAAGAACACAGAGAAACAGCCTTTGGGGTACACTGGCATGCAAGGTGTGCTGAAAGTTGTCAGTCAAGCAGGAACAGAGAACTTTCTGGCACTACAGTATCTACAGTAAGCACTCAGGAGCAGCAGTCCAGTGGAGGAATTTGAAATCAATCTCCAAACAGATTAAGGACCTAAATGTGAAACATTTTGACTATAGAATTTCTAGAAGAAATCATAAAAGATCTTTGTGATCTTGGCTTAGGCAAAGATTCTTTAGACCAGACACCAAAAGCACAATCCATAATATGAAAATTTATAAACTGGACTTTATAAAAACTAAAAACTTTTACTCACTGAAGGACACAAGGGAATGAAAATACAAGTCAGAGATGGGTAGAAAATATTTCCAAGTCATTTACCTGATAAAGCACTTAAATCTGGAATATATAAAGAACTTTCAAAATTCAGTATTAAGCAGACAAACAACTCAATTAAAAAATGGTCAATTGATTCAAACATAACTATAGAATTTCTAGAAGAAATCATAGAAGATCTTTGTGATCTTGGCTTAGGCAAAGATTCTTTAGACAGGACACCAAAAACACAATCCATAATATGAAAATTTATTAACTGGCCTTTATAAAAACTAAAAACCTTTATTCATTGAAGGACACAATTAAGGGACTGAAAAAACAAGTCAAAGATGGGGAGAAAATATTTTCAAGTCACATTACCTGATAAAGCACATAAATCTGGAATATATAAAAAAACTTTCAAAATTCAATATTAATAAGACAACTCAATTAAAAAAGTGGTCAATCGGTTCAAACATATATAGACTGCCAATGATGGCAAATAGCACATGAAAGATGTTCAAGATCATTAGTCATGAGACAAATGCAAAGTAAAACCACAATGAGGTACCACTATCACTAAAATGACAAGACTGATCACATTAAGTGTCAATGAGAATGTAAAGTAACTACAACTCTCCTACTGCTGGTGAGAATGTCAACCGTTACAGGAAGCAGTCTGGCAGTTAAACATAGAACTTTACATGATTCAGCCATTCCATTCTCAAGAGACAGGAAAGCACATGTGCACATAAAGATTTGTACACAAATTTTTTTTTTTTAGATTTTATTTGTCAGAGATAGAGAGAGAGCATAAGCAGGCAGAGTGGCAAGCGGAGGCAGAGGGAGAAGCAGGCTCCCCACCAAGCAAGGAGCCCGATGTAGGACTCGATCCCAGGACCCTGGGATCATGACCTGAGCCAAAGGCAGAGGCTTAACCCACTGAGCCACCCAGGCACCCCGGTACACAAATGTTTACAGTAGCTTTGTTTATAGCCAGAAACTTGAAACAACCCAAATGCCCATAAACAAGAGACTAGAAAAACTATGGTGTATCTATACAATGGAATGTTATTCTACTCAGAAACGAACTATTAATACATGTGCCAACACAGAAGAATCTCAAAATAATTATTGAGTGAAAGAAGCCAAACAAGAGTATACACTGCATGATTCTATTTCTGTAAGATTCTAGAAAATCAAACTAATCTATAATGACGAAAAGTAGATCAGTGGTAACCTAGGGACTGGGCAGGGGGGTGGGAAAATGGCCTAAGAAAACTATTGGGAATGATGGCTATGTTCATCATCTTGATTGTCATAATGATTTCACAGGTATACACCTATGTCAAGACTTCTTACAATAAACATTATCTATGCATTCGATTATTATATGTCAATTATACTCCCAAAAAGGAGCTGCTTTTTTAAAAAGGAAAAAACAGAGCAGGTGGTCTGGAAGTGACTAAATGAAAGATCAGGACGACAGAGGTTGTGCTCAGATATCGGTCTGTATGATGACAAGGGTGCAGAAAATAAAGTCAGGAAACCATGGAGGGTCAGGGGTCAAAGAGCTGATGGGTACCTTGGCAAGAAGGGAAAGGACTCAGATACAGCTAAGCCATTAAAAAAAAAAAGGCAAGTAAGGAAATGAGAAGACATGGCAGTAATGAGGACAGACAAGATCTAGTCAAGGGAAGAGGGGGTGGTGGATGAGATCTGGAATGGGCCTTGGAGAAAAGAAAGACCACGATCTCACTCCCATAGGCCTGAGGGAGACAAAGAAGCCTGAGAGAAAAACCAGGTTTCAGAGAGCCGAGGAGGTAAAACCAAGCAGCTGAGACTCTAGGGGTATTGCTTAGCCCAGGCCAGTAAGAAGATTTCCAGAGGGTCGAGGACAAAGTGGGAAGGAGGGCAGGAAATGCAGAACAATGATTTTGAAAGCACCCCAGAGAGGACCCTGGGAACACACCAAGTGGCTCAAAGGGTCATTGGGCCCAGCCACCACCGGGTGGACATGAAGGCAGGCAGGGGCCCTGTAGTTCAACCTGGCTGTGATGCACCTCTGAGGGATCCCTACTGTAAAGTGCACAGGAAACCCCGCTTCCTCAGGAAGATGGGCTTGTTGTGTGTCCTGACTATGAGGGACCCAGGGAGCGCTGCTGGGCTCAGGGTTCTGAGCAGTAGTTAGAGCCCAGTGAGCTGTAGAAACTTTGAGAAATAAGGCTGCTGAGAAGTTGTGTTCACATCCTAAGCACTGTCAGGCCACTGGATAGCCCAAGGTATAAAGCAAGGGATACTCTTAAAAAGTCATAAAGAAATCTGCTGTTTAATTGTGCATTGGTTTTTATATTACATATAAGAAGAACCTGGTGGAGCAAACTAGATTAATAATGACTCCTACAAAAAACCCCTATGAGGTACTGTGTGAATTTTCCATTTGAGCCCAACCCTTTAAACCCAAGGACTATTTATTTTGAAGAGTTTTGATATAAAACATCTCTAGTACAAAATAAATCCTTTAACTCCCAGCAAACATTTATTGCATACACACACAGCACTGTTCACTGAATGGGACAGGACCTCTGCTTCCTAGAGGCTCCTGAGCAGTAAACCCTCTTAAAACAAACACAGACAACTTGAATCCTGCACTGTTGATGCATGGGCACATGAAAGGGGGGGCCACAGCCTGCCCCTGCACCAGATAGCCTTGGTTTACGGATGTGCTGTTCTTTACCATCTCCTCACATCCCCTCAGCTCTCATTATTACAGAGATAAGGCTTCAAGTGCACACTCTTGTCCACCATGATCTTTTGGCCCAAAACTGACTTTAGAAAAATCTTCCCATTCATAATTAGTCCTGGGAATTTACAAACAGTTGAGTAGCTGGTTGGCAGACATCACAGTTGGTGAGTGTTCTGTCAGCCACTTCCTCATCTTCTTACTCTCTAAACCTCACCTGAAGCAGTATCTCTAGATGCCTGGAATCATGAATGGTGTTCATTTCACATTACAACACTAAGAGTCCAAATAGTCTTCCTCATTCAAAGGCTTCTATATAGTAAGCAGCCAGCCTTAATATCCTTAAGCACAGAGAAACTTAAAGACTATTTTCTCCCTCTAAAAAGAGTTTAGAGAGAAACAAAACCTCTCTTTGCTACTGACAAAACAAGATGGCAGGATAAGAAACGGACTTCAAACACTGCGGCAGTTGATGTTTCAAATTAACTTTTCTCTCAGTATAAAACCTGGCTGTTCGGTAGGTCTAACAACTTTTAAGATTCGCAGAATATAGGAGCTGCTTTTATTTTAGGTTTCTATACTTAGGGACATTATTTGTAGTGTGGGGCAGGTAGCATACCAAATCAGTGGTGTGTAAACCCAGATTCAAGGTTCAAACCCAGTATTCCAGAGTACCTTGGCCACTATTGGCCACAGTAACATTTATTTAAGAAGTTTATACTGTAGTGTTCCTTACATTAGATAAGGAATATAAAAGACCTAAAATAAGGAATATTAGATACCTAGAATGTCTGGAACTGACTAGTGAAAAGCTTCCTTTCCTAGCCTCAAGAGGTTCTGCAGAAGTCAGGAAGATACTCCTGCTATGGAAATATTTAAGGCACATTCCTTTCCCTTTGAAATCTGGTGTTCCCTTATAGTTTCTTAGTTTCTATAACAAACTTGGACAAGACCTTGATGACATATGGTAGCCTTTTCACAAATCTAAATAAACTAGGAAGAATGGAAGAGAGTGAGGTCAAGAAAATGTGCAGAATTGTTAATCCACAATCCCTTATCAGCAATTTTGAAATCCAAGAAGCTATGAAAACTAAACCTTTTTATGTGGAATTTCCTAGTGGGCAGGACCTGACCTGAGTCTGAACTCATGTGCTGGCAACACCCAACTAACCTGAGGCTATTCTGGCTTTAGTTATCCCACTGATGCTGAATATTCATCCCTTAGGCGACAGAAATAAGAATCCTCTTGGCTACAGGGTGCTATCCAGTCCCCTGGGGTGTAACATGCAGACATCAACTTCGTGTTAATGTTTGCTGTACATCAACACACCACACTGCCATTCTGAAATCTGAAAAATTCTGATTCCAAAGTACATTTAGCCTGAAGATCATGATAAAAGGTATGTGGATCTGTCTAACCATCAAGTTCTACCCAGTTTGAAAAATCATGCAAAGATACATTCATCTGGAAGGAGCCTGTTTGATTCAAGTGCTAAGCATATAAGCATCAATACAAGGATAATTTTATATGCAAATGCTCATACTTCAACATTCTGAAATAGGACTCATTCTGACCATGTTATACTGCCAGCTTATTGTAGACATTAGATAAACTAGGTTCTCCTACACACTAAACTAGATAAACAGCACCAGCACTTATGCTGGCTCGGGAGACTAGTACTCTGCGATCCCAATTTAAGTCACTGTTCTTGGTCAGACGTTATTAAACTAAAGCTGCTTGTACCTGCATCGTAAGCAGTCCATGTGGTCATAGTAACCAGAGTTACGGTAATATCCCACACCACCTCCTACATGCATAAAGTTTCAAAACACAAATAAGAAATGAATTTCTACACCCAGCCCTAATAAGTTTATTCAGGCTGTGGGGGCCTATTAATCTTCAGACATTTTAAGTACTCTCTGTAGCAACTGAGGATGGTTTTCATAGACAGGGCATAAACAGAATGGACGGATTATATCTAACAGAAATACAAAATTCTGCATGCACTTATTTCTCATCTCCATCCATTCCTGCAACACCAGTGGAGCAGTACAAAACCCTACGATTCCTCTTCAGATTATGCTTACCATTTGATTTTTAAATTTTTACGTTAAATACATAACATCAAGTATCAATTAACAGAAATGCTATCAATAACACTATAATTTATTTATTATTATTATTTGCCCCAGAGGTACAGGTCTGTGAATCATCAGGATTACATCTTTCACAGCACTCACCATAGCACAAACCCTCCCCAATATCCATGACCCATCCACCCTATCCCTACCCTCCCGCCCCCCAGTAACCCTCAGTTTGTTTTGTGAGATTAGGAGTCTCTTATGGTTTGTCTCCTTCCCCATACCATCTTGTTTCATTATTTTTCCCTCCCTACCCCCCACGACCCCCCACCCTGACTCAAGTTCCTCATATCAGAGAGATCATATGATAATTATCTTTCTCTGATTGACTTATTTCGCTTAGAATACCCTCTAGTTCCATCCACGTCGTTGCAAATGGCATGATTTCATTTCTTTTGATAGCTAATAATGGTATAATTTAAAGGAAAGCCTTCTTTGTGTATTTGAAAGATTTAAAGACCAAGGCATCTACCTTCAAGTAATGATTTATTCATTCAGTTCATTAGATGTATTTATTATATATACTTCTCCAAAGATTTCAGTTTAAAGAGAGATAAGTTATATTTTTCACATAAGTAGTACTAAATGAAATTTGGGATTCTGAATTTTGAAATATCCACTGAACATGCCATGTTCTTTCAGGTCCCATGTCTTTCACAGATCAATCTCCCATCTAGGAAACCCTTTCCACACCTATATTTCACTCTTCCTAAGTGCATGGCACAGCAGTGACTCAGTATCCTAATTTTCTCATGCATTCTCCATGAAGGACATGGGGAGCCCCAGGTGCATTCTGGGATCATCCTTTGCTCCTATCCTGCTATTTGATTTTAAAGCATCGTATACAAGATGTTGAGGGAATTACTCCACACATTCAGATCTTATATTGGACTGGATGAATGCTTGGCATGCCAACTGTTCTTCAGACCTTTATGTTAGCCAGGAAACCAATTTGGCACTGAATCATGTTTTTTACCTCTCTAAATACGTATCCATCCCCTGATTTGGGTTTAGTTTCTTAATGTGCAACAGAGAAAAATGTCTTTTTAATATAAAAAAAACTAAGGAACACAGCAAGATGACTTGTATCTAGACTCCTGGATACTGTCAGTTGTAACCAGTAGTCTCCAACTTGTTCTGAGGTCAGGCCTATTATCACCACTTCTGGATAAAAGTTTTCAGATTTATAAAATGGACAGACTTTAAAGACACTCAAAAATAAACTCAATAAGGTTTGGATATGAAACACCATGCCCAAAGTCTGAGGTACTAAAGACATTCCAAAATGGACAGAATCTTGTACAACTCAAAGGTTGAAACGTCACCAATGTGATGCTTCTTTTTATACCCAAATATTGCAAAGACCATTGTGTATGCGTTAAAGTCTCTGAAGTCAAGAAAAGTAAAGCCCCACATGACCATCTGTGTCTAAATGCTAAGCCTGTCCCTCAGAAAGTCCCAGATGAAGCCTCCTTTGCTGAGGCAAATACATTATGGCATTTCCACTGCAGCTGATATTTTAAGCTACACTACTAGGAATGCCACATAAGCTATTGACATGTTTGTAGTTTCACTGGAGAGTAAAATAAAAAGAAGTATTTCAAGAAAGCCACAGTGTAAATAAATATTACTTTTCTGAAAAACACATGGCTCTCTTGAATGCTCAGTACTCAGCAGCATCTACATGGTAATCCATTATAGCACACCTGAAATCAAAATTAGGTATTATTACTGATCAGCACATCAGGGAATCTGTCATTCTTTTAACTGATTATCCACAGTTCGTTCTTCTTCAGAACCTACTGCATGACTAGGAATACTGCGAAATGTAAGCTGCAGTTTATACAAGATGCTACAGTGTACTTTAAAACTGCTGATCTTCTCTCTGATATGAGGAACTTGAGGGCCAGGGCGGGGGGTCATGGGGGGTAAGGAGGGAAAAATAATGAAACAAGATGGGATGGGGAAGGAGACAAACCATAAGAGACTCCTAATCTCACAAAACAAACTGAGGGTTACTGGGGGGTGGGAGGGTAGGGATAGGGTGGATNACCATAAGAGACTCCTAATCTCACAAAACAAACTGAGGGTTACTGGGGGGTGGGAGGGAGGGTAGGGATAGGGTGGATGGGTTATGGACATTGGGGAGGGTTTGTGCTTTGGTGAATGCTGTGAAAGGTGTAATCCTGATGATTCACAGACCTGTACCTCTGGGGCAAATAATAATAATAAAAAAATTAAAAAAAATAAAACTGCTGATCTTCATTTAATTTGTGTGGGAAGGCTTTTTTCCCCACATCATTACCAGATGATTGCAACATATCTCTGTTGATTCACACTTGATTTCAATTCCACTTATTTTTTTTAAAGATTTTATTTATTTGACACAGAGAGAGAGATTACAAGTATGCAGAGAGGCAGGCAGAGAGACAGGGAGAGGAGGAAGCAGGCTCCNGAGAGCCCGATGCGGGCCTCGATCCCAGGACCCTGAGATCATGACCTGAGCCGAAAGCAGAGGCTTTAACCCACTGAGCCACCCAGGTGCCCTCAATTCCAGTTAGAAAGGTAGGACGATGAAGAATGAGGGACAAGATCACATTCTAACTCATGTGAGGTAAGCTACCAAAACAATGGACAACGAAACTTGTTCTGTCCAGAAGTAGGGAGCACAGGCTGCAACTCTCCCTGAAACTAGCCACATGACATACAATGCAAGGTAAAGGAAGTGCTAACTAGGGAAAAAATAGGGAGTTTGGTTTAAAAGAACAGTAAGTCTTAGGTACTTGACCTTTTGAGTCATGAAAGGTTAGAAACCTTCTGACAACTGGGCAGTTGGGTTTAAAGGGAACATTAGGAGTACCTGGGTCACAAGGACAGTCTGGATTCAGATGGACTCATAGGAGGAGGAGGCTGGAAGGATGCCTGCTTCCATGTAGACCGACAGAGAGGGCCCCTTGTTCTTCATCTGTTATGGGCCTAGCTACGCATCTCTTGGTAATAATGTCCCAACCTTCCAGTGTGGACAAAATAGCTGCATTGAACTCTGGGTGTCAACACTTGTTTGAGAACCTAAAATTTAAGGGAAATAAGGTAACATAAGAAACCGCATCATGTTCAATAGAAGATGACTATGTTTTTAGCTAAAAAGGGAGTGCTTCTCTTCATATATGGCAATCCCTTCCAGAACAGTACCTTAGCTATCTAGTCCCTTGCCATACCGCTCCTGAGCAAGGAAAGCACAGTTTCATCTTGTTACATCCTCTTCGGTCTTTAAGACCCAACTGAACCATTTCCTCTTCAGAAACGCCCACTTCAACCATACCTCTCACCACACCCCTCACCAGCACGCTTCTCAGATAGATGGACACAGGGCCCACTCCACTGCTAGGTGCTATATTTCTGAGAGAAGGGACCCTCTGTTAGCTGTCTTGTATCCCCAACCCCAAGAACAGTGCCTGGCACATCATGTTTCCTAATAAGCACTTCATGCACAAAGAGAGGAATGGGTAAGAAATGAAAAAGAGGAAGACAACAGGAATTCTAAGTTTAGTTCACGTATATTGGCAGACACACAGGAAATGCCTCAGTTGAAGGAAGGTACCCACACTCTAACATGGTGGAAACACAGAATCTGGCAAGTAGGTACTTGATAAGATAACTGACTACGGAATTGTGCTTCCAAACATTACAGTAAACATTAATGCTTGACTAGGTCATCACTTGAGAGGCAATACTTTTCTTGTTTAAGATAAAAATGAATGAAGGAAAATATTTCAGAAGAGAGACTAAAATACAGGACAAAGACACCTAAAGGCAATATGGAACGTAATAAAAATGGAGGGACAACTAATTTCTCCCTCCTGTATTTTAGAGATCAACCAAAACCACATTAAGCAATTAAAATCCAGAAAGGCTAAAGGATCCCATCTACAACACTTAGAGAAATTACTACCTAAAGCACACACAAAACTGCAAGGAGTCATGAGGGATGGGGGGGGGTGCCCCCCCATGAAAGCAGAACATATCCAGAAAAAGAGAGGAATGAGTAAGAAATGAAAGAGGAAGACAACAGGAATTCTAAGTTTAGTTCACATGTATAGGCAGACACACAAGGAAATGCCTCAGTTGAAGGAAAGTACCCACACTCTAACATGGTAGAAACACAGAACCTGGCAAGTAGCAAAAGAGGAACTATGTAGCAAAAATATGTAGCAAAATATATATATATATATGTAGCAAAAATATGTAGCAAAAGAGGAAACCATCCTAGAGAGAAATGGAGAGTCCTCCTTCTGAGAGATTTGCTGAAATAGGGTAAATTTTTTTTTTAGCATTTTTGAGTCATGTTCTTAAAAGATTCAGGAGGACACTGAATCTTTTTTAAGATTCAGATCTAGGAAAATAAAGAAAATGGTGATGCACAAATAAGTCACATGCTGAAATCAGAAAATATTACATGGAAATGAAACACGGAAAGCATAAATCCAGAGACTGTCACAGAGTCCTCCACTGTAACGCTGTGCATCACAAGGCCTCCCAGGAACTAAATTGGTTGAACACAGATAATTATCTACATAGAGCATGTTTAAAGTTGTAAATTCTGTATATAACTAAAAAGCTTACACAAATCTACAAACGCAGAATATCTATGAAGGAACAAAAATCAGGCTCATAGTCTTTTTCTCTGCAACATTAGCTCCAGAACACAGTATGGTCAATGGCTCAGTGTTAGGCCGAGCCAAGTGGAATGGGCAACAGAATACCCCCCAAATGGAGAAAAGAAGTCCCAAAGTAGACTAGGTGCTTATGTAAGAATCCAGTACATGATAAAGATAGCTAGAGTAAACTACATCTGTTTTAAAAAGCAAACAAAATTCAGAATTTTAAAGGAAAAAGAGATTATGATTCAGAAAGTATATGGTCAGATATATTTGTTTGAAGCTAAAAGAAAGATATTCTAGAGCTGAAAGTATACCGGCCACATATCTCCCTTCCTCAACATATGAAGCAAATTCATATTCCAGCAAATACAGAGATTAATTAATCTAAAAACAAAGGTACAGGGGCATAAACACTGTAACAGTGAGCTATACTTACAGGAGTTAATATGGTTATAAAAACTAGAGTAAATCCTCAAGATGATTAACCTAAAAGAAATAACATTTTAAAAATATTATAATAAAACAATCTGTATACAAAATACTTAAAATAGCTGAGAAGTGTGAGGAGTACAAAATAGATGGGATTAAAGTAAAAGCATGGGGTTATCATCAAGTACTGCTTTACTCTTGATATGAGTAATTAGAAAGAAAAAGTTTCAAAGAGTATTTTGGTAATTTAAAGATAATTATTAGTAGTGCAAAGGATGAGAATGGAAGGGAGAGAAAACTGAATGGAAAGAAATCAGAGAAGGAGAGAGACCATGAGAGACTCTTGACTCTGGGAAACAAACTGAGGGTTATGGAAAGGGACAGGGGTGAGGATGAGGCAACTGGGTGATGGGCATTAAGGTGGGCATGTGATGTGATGAACACTTGTCATACACAGCTAATGGATCACTGAACACTACAGCAAAAACTAATGATGTACTATATGTTGCCTCATCGAATTTAAATTAAAAATTAAATAAATTTGCATTCTAAAAAATATTAACAAAGAAATTATTGGAATGATAGAAAATAGAAAGTATATTTTCCAAACCACAAAGTATATTCCATAAAGTGAAAGTCATCTCTCCCTCAGGAGACAAAAGGAGAAGAAAAACTAAGAATGCTGATTATCACACACAAAAAATCATAAATAAAAATAGGTTAAGTTCCTCTACCAAAGACCAAGTCAGTCAGAACTGGCGTTCAAACACAGAAAGATTGACAATCAAGTACAGAAAATGACTTATCAGGCGAGCATCGGCACAAATACACAACAAAGTAGTATCAATATCAAGTGAAAAGGCTTTAAGAGGGACAAAGTGAATCATTTCAAATAGATTAAAAATGCAATTCACAATTTAGTGATAATATGAACCTTTAGGCAACCAATAACACAAGATGAGTAAAATAAAACAAAACAAAGTATATTTTATACATATTACATATATAAAATAAATAATATAATAATTATATAATAAAACATATTTAATATTAAAACTATATTATATTTATTATATAATATATTTATTATATTATATATTATTAATATATTATATAGTATCTTAAATAAATATTATATTTAATAAATTATGTATAATAAAATATATATTATATAAAAATAAATAAAGTAAAACAAAAAAGTACATGAAAATAAAAGAAATGTAGTAACTGAGAGGAAATACATTTATCATAGATTTTAATGCAATCTATCCTTGACAGATAAAAGAGGCCATAAAGTGCAATACAACATCTTTGTTTTTTTTATTATTATTATTATTTTATTATTATTATTATTTGCCCCAGGGGTACAGGTCTGTGAATCATCAGGCTTACACCTTTCACAGCATTCACCAAAGCACAAACCCTCCCCAGTGTCCATAACCCATCCACCCTATCCCTACCCTCCCACCCCCCAGTAACCCTCAGTTTGTTTCGTG
Organism: Ailurus styani; assembly: GCA_002007465.1. Lineage (NCBI taxonomy): Eukaryota > Metazoa > Chordata > Mammalia > Carnivora > Ailuridae > Ailurus > Ailurus styani. Next base: position 85,264 of record LNAC01001429.1, read on the forward strand.
AGATTAGGAGTCTCTTATGGTTTGTCTCCTTCCCCATCCCATCTTGTTTCATTATTTTTCCCTCCCTACCCACCACGACCCCCCGCCCTGGCCCTCAAGTTCCTCATATCAGAGAGATTTTCTCTGATTGGCTTATTTCGCTCAGCATAATACCCTCTAGTTCCAGCCACGTCAGAACATCTTTGAATACAGTTTTTTTTTTAAGATTTTATTTATTTACTTGACGGAGAGAGAGAGATTACAAGTAGGCAGAGAGGCAGGCAGAGANTCCACGTCAGAACATCTTTGAATACAGTTTTTTTTTTAAGATTTTATTTATTTATTTGACAGCGAGAGAGATATCACAAGTAGGCAGAGAGGAAGGCAGAGAGAGAGGAGGAAGCAGGCTCCCCACCGAGGAGGGAGCCCGATGAGGGCCTCGATCCCAGGACCCTGAGATCATGACCTGAGCTGAAGGCAGAGGCTTTAACCCACTGAGCCACCCACACGCCCTCTCTTTGAATACAGTTAGGAGTGGTTTACTACAACGCCTGATGATTCACAGACCTGTACCCCTAGGGCAAATAATAATAATAAAAAATTTTTTAAAAAAAAGAGTGGTTTACTACATACGGAGAGAGAAAAAATTTCACTTCACAGATTATAAGACTCATGAAAATTTACCAAAAGTTATTTTTCTAAGCCATGTGAATAAACCCTCAAAGTAGGAGTTGCATGAAGTTACAAGTAAACTCAATGCACTGAATGTCCACCTTTGAGAGTTTAAACTAAAAAAATCTGCAAGTACTTGAGGGATTTTAAAACATTCTTAGTGACCAGCAATCACGTTAAAAAAAAAAAAAGAAAAACTATAATTACGGACTAAAAATTTTCAACAATGTGAATGCTGTAAAACAAAAATTGGTCAGTGCTGAAAAAGACAAATCTATAGAGTTTAATTTTCTATAATACCATAATGATATAATTAAGAATAAGTTTAAACTCAAAAAGTTTATAAAAGGTGATTTTAAGGAAGAAATCAGTATTTAAAAAAAGAAAATTTCATAACAATAAAAGCCTCTCTGAATACTGCAAATCACTAAGCTATAGCTAGGGACTTGAATTGGCAGTACTGTAGGTGATTAAAACAAATTTCCTCTAAATCAACTGTTTATTTGACTCATTAATAAGTATTCTCAAGTGCCACTTTTGTCCCAGGTAGCATGGGAGGGCTCAGAGATAAATCAACATAGGACACTGTTCCTGCTCTAAAAATGGTAGCCCGAAGGGGAAAGGCAAGAGCATCAGGGATGTCAGTACATGCACAAGAAAGTGAGTACAGACAAGGCACACTTCCAAAGGGAGATCACCTTTGAACCGAATCCTGAAGAATACAAAGGAGTCAGCCAGGCAGCAGAGGACATTTTAGGCAGACTAAGCAAGTAGTAGGAAAAAAAGAAAAACAAAAAACCCTGCTGCTTTTTTGCCAGTAGGAGCAAAGGTAAGGTGGGTGACAAAGGATGGAGAGGTAGGCAGAGGCCAGATCAGGAAGAGCCTTGAACATTCTGGAAGGGAGTTCAGTCTTATCTGAAAGGCCAAAAGAATCAGAATTACATTATATAAAGAGCATAACAGGTGGGGGAGGGAGACAGAAGGGGCAGAAGATCACAGACCAAAGGACTAGTTAGTTAGCAGGGTACTCCAGCAGGAAGGAACACTGAACAAACACTGAGGTAGTGGGAAAAAGAGGGTTTCCAAGAGCACCAGCATGAGATGTACAGAACCATGGAGTGGAGAAAAGGACTATCAATATTGATCAAAATAGACAGATAGAGATAGGAAACCATTTTCATCATACTAAAAATGGAATATGCAAAAACTTGGCAGTATAGGCACTTGATAGACTGCAAGACGTCATTTTTACACTTTGCTTGAGATCATGCAAAAGTCTAGTATCTTCTTAATGAAAATCAAATTGCACTAGACTGTTTATTTTAATGAGCAACAATCCAGAGACCTTCACAAATCCCCAAATTAGTAGCGTATAATTCTGCCCACACTATATGGTTTGCTCTGAACAAAGCACTAGCTAATACAAGTTCAAGAGGAGTCTTCATTTCACAGAAGGATCTTACATGGGAAATCTCAGTCACAAGCAAACATGCCATACGTTTCTTCATTTCATACAAGCTTCTATGTTCTGGCTAAAAACTGTATTTTCCAGGTCTCTTCAATTTTGATATAAGCATAACCAGTTCATGGGCTTTTCTGTGCCTTTTTTTTTTAAAACAAAACAAAACAAACAAATCACTTCCAGAGAGGTTCCAGGTAAGTGACCAGTAGAGAATTAACAAAAGCTCAGTGAGATACCACCTTGTGGTTCCCACCATCCCAGGAACTTAGAAGATTTAAATGTTTGCCTCAACACAATTAGAAAGTGTTCCAGAGGGGCGCCTGGGTGGCTCAGTCAGTTAAGAATCTGCCTTCAGTTCAGGTCGTGATCCCGGGGTCCTGGGATCGAGCCCCAAGTGGGGCTCCCTGCTCAGCTGAGAGCCTGCTTCTCCCTCTGCCTCTCCCCCTCCCTCTGCCTCTCCATCATGTGCATTCTCTCCCTCTCCCTCTCTCTCTCGCAAATAAATAAAATCTTTTAAAATAAAGAAGAAAAAAGTATCAACGGCCTGCAATTGACTCAGGACAGGCCACTCTGTCAAGTTCACTCAGCAAATGCCCAAGGTCTGTAAGTACAGCTGGTGCACTGCATGCAGACGTCAAGCCAGACTCTCCTTCCAACCTGGCCAGTGTCACAAGCACATCAAACACTAGGTGTCACTCTGTAACAGACACCACACTACACATCCAAACAAAACAAGCCATAGCACGTGTTGGTACAACTCTCCTTAATTTATAAAAAAGAAACCAATGCATCCAAATCGTGTGAACACACTAATTCAAATCAATTTAAAGGGACAGAAAAAGCTCTTTACAACTCTCCTGCTCTTCTAACAATAACTACAACATGCTATTGTGAATTCTCCATGTTTAGCACTGATGTCATCTCTACTATCCGCACTTAAAGGGTTCTTGAAAGCATTTGCTAGTGCTGCCTTCCAGAGGACCTGTTCTGAGGCTGTCAGTTACCAATGAGTCAGACAGCATATTACATGAGAGGGGCCAGCATGCCAGGAAGCTCAGGACATCTGGGCCACAACAGATAATCCCAGTGATGTAATTTCACACTTCCACAAACATGTCTCCAGTTTCCCTTCCCGCAACGTGAATTGAGTAATTCATTATATCCTGTTGGGTCAATCCCAAGTTTCTCAGCCAGAAGTTTCAAGGCATAAAGAAAACTGTTGTCTTAAATAGTAAATTTAGAAGTTAAAACACCCATTGAAAATGGCTCCTTTCAACTTACACACCTGTAGTTTAATTCAAATTATTAACATGCTGTAATCAGATAATCAAATTTTAACCACAAGCCATGCATTCCAAGAATTCCCAGAAAGGACTGGTTGTTGATATTTTGTTTCCATTTTCCCATCTGCAGAGATCATAAACATTTCATGATTCAAAACAGACACCAGGATAACCATAGCCTATAGAAATGAAAGGCCTGGGTCCCATGTTTGATTATTCTCCCAGTATCCACTATACAGCACAGAACGGAGGGGTGATTTCTGAGGTAACTCACCACTGCTGGGAACATGTGAGACAAATGAGGAAAGGGCACGATGGGCCATTTGGGCCTCTACTGTGATCCCTACACAGGGACCTCAAGGATTATCATGGAGCAGATCACACTATAGTGTAACAACACTGCTATCATCTGGAGTTGTTCCCAACCAAGGGATAGACATTAATAAAAACAAGTGTGACTAATGCTATGAAACCAGAACAATTCCATACATACCTCTTTTATCATGTAAAATACATATAACACATTAAAATATACCCCTGATGTCATAAAAAAGTGACCTAAAATTTTGGTCAGGATAACCAGCGGCATGGATTTTGCTCACCACCTGGATTCAGGACAGCTTTGGAGACTGGAGCTGGGTGTCTATATGGTCTCAGTTCTTTTTAAACTGTTCTCTAGGGAATGTGAATTAACACTAGGTTTGTTTGGTTGGTTGGTTGTTTTTTCCAATTGAAATCAGTTATTCAGAATTATTGCAGTGACCCAGAAGCTGCATTCAAGGTTGGCATCATTCTTTTAAAAGAAAAACAAAATCCATGGAAGCATCCAAGTATTGGAAATCTTCAATAAGAACTTAAATTCCAAGGATTTAAGAAGAATGTTTTTCTTGTTCATTTTGTTTGTTCTTGTCCCTCCCCCACTCAGTAACAGTAAAGTGGTCCTTGTGGAAAAAAGAATAAAAAGCAATAACAACAGGAGAGGTTTGTGGAAGTCCTTCACTCGGCATGAGAAGGGGGAAGTAGTATAGAAGTATGTTTGCACACAGGACAGTATGAAAGAAGTCATGACAAATAAAGCAAAGGACAGCAGGTGCCGTGGAAACCAGTTAATTGCAAAACGACAACTCTGCTGTCTTGCTATGTGGTACTTGCTCCTAAAAAAAGGTGTTAGCTGTTACATAAAGAAAGGAAAAGGATTGTGACTTTTTTTTTAAAAGATTTTTATTTATTTATTTGACAGAGAGAGAGAGAGATCACAAGTAGGCAGATAGGCAGGCAGTGAGAGAGGGGGAAGCAGGTCCTCCACCAAGTGGAGAGCCCGATGCGGGACTCAATTCCAGGACCCTGAGATCATGACCTGAGTCAAAGGCAGAGGCTTAACCCACTGAGCCACCCAGGCGCCCCAAGGATTATGACTTAATCCTGCTGGATACCTGCCCTCTGTGTCCTGGTCTGTCTAGGATTCAGCCCACGCTTTTCCACTGAACCCCTGCATGAGCTTCGGATTCATTTTCATCTGCAAAGAGTTATTTTATTTTATTTTTTTGAGATTTTATTTATGTATTTGACAGAGAGACAGTGAGAGAGGGAACACAAGCAGGGGGAATGGGAGAGGCAGAAGCAGGCTTCCTGATGAGTAGGGAGCCCGATGTGGGGCTTGATCTCAGAACACTCGGATCATGACCTGAGCCAAAGGCATATGCTTAACAACTGAGCCACCCAGCCACCCCTCATCTGCAAAGAGTTATAAAAGATATGCAGTTTCACCAAAGGAAGGACAAAGAATGTGGGGGAAGAAAAATGAGGTGGGAGAAGTAAGAAATGAAAACAAACATCTCAGAATTGTCTGTAATCCTATAATATAATCCTATAATTTATCCTATAATATATATCCTATAATATAATAGTCTACTCCCCTTCCTCTGTGCCCCTGAAGAAGCCCACAGATCATCGGCATTCTCTGGGTAGCTCACCTGCTGCAAATTACCCCTAGCTCCCACACCTCTCCCACCTGAATCTCCCCCACCGAAGCAAGGGAGATTGGAGAAACAGCATGCCTCTTCCTGAAATGACACTCGAAGTGCTTTCTTTCTCTTGGGGTGAGGGGACTGAGTACAGGGAAGATGGGAGCTGTGATGGGGGAGATGAAGTACTACTTCATCTGGCCATTATTTAAAGGATTCCTTTTATCCTAAAACAAGCATGAAAGAGTAGAAGGAATTTGTGTGTGGCTTTTCCATTTTATGTTTGCATTAGGTCACTTTGGAACCATGCTTCACTCCAGCCAAGGGCACTGTCGTAACAAAGCCTGAGAAGCCCACGGAAACCATGTCAGTAAAACTGTAAACCTTAAGTCCCCTGAGCTATAACCACACAAATGTGCTGATGATTTAACAAAGAGAAATAAGTCTTTCTGATGAGGTTAACAAGCTCTGTTGATGGACTATCGAGCATCTCTGTCCATTCAGTAGCCACCAGGCACATGAGGCTATTTAATAATAAAATTTACATCAAATGAAATACTTAAAATTGAACATTCACAACAGCCATACTTCAAGCACTGAACAGCCTAGGTGGCTAGTGCTTATCTAACTGGAAAGCACCGACACAGAATTCTATTGAACAGAGCTGCCCTAGAGAAAGAGCAACTGAGATGTTTAGATCTGCAAAGGCTAGTTGGAGTCAAGTCGATTTAATATTGAAAACTAAACAGGAGCATGACATTAAATTTAATGCTAAAAGACGTGCCTATGAACTTCCTGATTTGTAGTGTCATGGGTTGGTAAAGCTGCAAGAGACCTCGGGGCTAGCCAGTGCCAGTCCTAGACCTTACAGACATGGAAGCCAAGGTAATGAAAGGGTGAGTACCCACCTCAAGGCCACACAGCTCAGCAGGATCTAAAGCTACGTTCTTACTATTTCTTTTATCTAGAGAGTTTTAGGTGAGGAACAGAAATGTTTTGAAATAAAAATAACAACCTCATCGGAGATAAGATGAGAATTTAAGAGGCTTTAATCCAGCAATAAATAGAAACAGGTGCAAATCACTTCAGGGGCTACAAAGGATTATGTGTAATGGTTTCTGGCCTCAGGAACCTTACAGTCTCTTTAGTCTGCCATAGCTAAGGCACAGCCACATTCCTAGAAAACTAAGTACATCCAGGTATAATGAAATGGTCACATGGGAGTGTATTACACAAGTCCACAGAAAAAAATGGGCACCTCTAGCTGGAGGTCCCAGAAGAAATCAGTGGATCTGAACAGAGCTGGAATGTATGGGCCAGAGGACAAGGAGAGCAAAGGGGAATCCCTGAAAAGAGAATTGCATACACCAAGAGGCAGGAGGCAAACTATATAACAAGAGGTAAAGGGGCAGTAAGCAAAGCAGTCTATGTGTGAGAGAGCACTTCCACAGAGCAACACACTCAACAACATGAGAATGAAAACATGAGGGGTCCTTCAGGGGCTCAGAGTGTTAGCCCAGCTCGGGTCACACCGTAAGGAGCTATGAAGAACCTGTGCAGGTCTCTAGGAAGGAAAAAAAAACAGGACTTATTTAATCTGTTGGGGTAATTTGGATAAATCTAAAACTAAGGAATCTAAAGTCAAACGTCCTGTATACCTGTGATGTCAAATCTGTGATCCTTGAAAATAGATAAATGAGTAACATTGTGAGGTCAGAACATGTGTAAGCCTTGAAATTAAACCTCTCCTGACAATGTATATTTTAATTGGGATGAGGGGATGGGGGAAAGGAAATGCCCTGCTGTCAAATTCTAGAATTTTCTTTATCATAAATGAGTAACTCCCAACGACTGCATTTCTGTACCAAAGGGAAATGGCATATGACATGGCAGATAGCTTGAAACAACATCTCTGTATTCACTACATGCTCTCATTTTCTGTAGTCTTGATACTCTGACATCTGGGACCTGGATGACCTCAGAGGGACTGTCCCTCCCAGGATTAGCCAAGTCGGACACACAGTACTTGCCAACATGCCTTTGACAGGCAAACCAACCAATCCAAAATCCATTCCTGCAACCACCTCCTTTTATGGGCTCTCAGACTTGGGACGCTATCCTCCTGCTGAGATCACCTGGGGACTAGGTGCTAGACCACTAGGGGCCCCCACTACAGCCCAGAGCCTACCAAAATTACTCAAACTGTCAGATCTTAACCCTGTTTTGCTTGCTTACCTTGCCTTGTCTATTCCTTCTTCAAAAACCACAATGAAGACTCCCATCTTCAGTTCCCCCCTCTCTGTCTCATCTCTGTGTGCTCTCTGGTTCTCTCTTCATAGACCTCCTGGCAGCCCATGCCTCCTGTTTCTAGGAGTACACCTGGGAGTAGAATAAACATTTCTTCCTTCATGGCAACCATTTTCATGTCTCTGTGCCTGTCTTACCACACCTGCTGAAAACAAATCCCATATACCATTAAAACAACCTCTGAACTACCAACTAGAGAGGGTTCTCAGTTATTTGACCTTGAAGCCCATTCACCAGGCATTTCTACACCAGCCTTCCTTTTCCCCTGTGCTGGGAGTTACTTCAAGGGCTGCCACCAAAGTAGCACTTCTACCACGGGCCATTCAGAATTTTCTGGGACTCAGGTCATTACTGGACTTCTGGCATAAGTCCACTGTTAGCAGTGGATGCTTTCAGTAGTAGGAAATGGAACATGCTCAGTGAGGGAAGGGGGTTCTATCTGACTTGCTCAGCGCCATATCTCTAGCACTGAGAAATGTGCCTGAAGCACATAGCTGGTATCCAATAAATATGTGTAATAAATGAATGAACATTATAAAATTAGATATACATTGGTGGACGTGGCCTGTGGAATACAGCTTCAAAAGCAGAAGAGTATTTAGACTCCTACATGGTAGGTGGCATGGCCCTGATTTAGGAAAATGGGTTCTACAATCAGACCAGAGGTTAAATCTCAATAGATGTGCAATCTTGGATGAGTCACCTACAACAACAAAGACCCTGGTCTTCCAGTGATAAAAACTGGGGAGAGAGAATCCACTTCAGAAGAAAAGGGGGACACAGGATGGCCACATACAACACTTCCATTATGGTCAAGATGGCAGTGTAAATTCATTTTATGCAGTCCCACACCATCATCCCCACTACCATTTGAAACACATGGCAATGATAGATGACATATATTTTTAAAAGAAGAGTAAAATTAACAAGTGAACTCAATTATAAAAAAAAGTGACAAATATCCCCATGAAGGAGCAACCACAGCAACTCTCAGAGATGCATAGATTTGTGGCCACAGGCATAAGTGTCTGGAGGTCAACTTCAAGGAGGACAAGTGCTTCAAGGAGGACAAGAAAAAGGAGATCAAAAGGCCTGCTCGTTCACTGCCTGAAACGACAACTTCAACTGGGCTGGCAGCCTTGATTGCATGCCACTTGCTTCATCATAGCACTGTGAGGTCTCCAGTAGCTCATTTCATCTAAACACTACCACCTCCTTTTGCAAAGCTTCCCTTCCAGATCGCCCCTGACTTACAGAGACATGCAGGTCTCCCTCCACACTCTCCGTCCAATCTCTCTGCTTTCTTCAGATCCACTTTTATTTATAGGCTATCTTTACATGATATCCCTTCTGGGATTTAACATGTCTTAATAATTCTACCTTTTGTAAAGGAAGCCTTTCCCAATTATTTACACCTCGATAAGTATTTACCTCTGAATCCTCATAAACCATTGCTTTCTATGGCACTAGCTTGAAGAAAATAGCAATGAAGTTACTTCATTTTCAGAATGAAACATACAAATTACAACCTACCTTCTAAAGCCAGAGACAGAAAGAGAACATAAGCATAAACGAAAGTAATGTGGGTTTATTATTCATTCATATTTACTATGCAAAATGAAAGTTTTAGGAAGCTTGGAATAATACATATTTGCTCTATTATATAGGCAACGAATCCTCTGTAGATGTTAATATATCTGTAATAACTCCCTCCCTAATCTAGAATTTCTGGACACGAGGAGAGGGTAGTAAAATCTCCTCTGTGGGAGGTATAGGACTACAGTGTCTATCTCTGATGGGCTTTCCTGCTGCAGGATGAGACTTGCAATTAGTGAGGGCAAATGGAATTCCCAAAATATTTCCGGGCTTTAGGGGACATCAGGAAGCTAACAAAGGACTTAAAAAATGGTAGGAAAGGAAGCAAGAAGAAGGAAGGGGGCAGAAACACAATGAGCCAAAACCTGATCTGTAAGCATCAAGCTCAAGAGAAACAATTCAGGGTGCCAGAGAACGAATGCCAATTTCACTGCAGTATCTCTGGATGTCTGTGCCCTCCAGATCCCAGTTCCCACCACATGGTAAGTTGGAGGAACTGAACCTGAGCTCTCCTTAATAAACCAGGACCCTCAAATGAAGCCAAAGTGGTCCCAACCAAGAACACTCCCAGCCTCCTGGCAAAAGAAAGACAAACCCTCCAGAAAAACACAGGATTGAAAGAGATTAAATCTATGTTCCAATAAATCTGGTCTCAAAATCCCATCACAGAGCATGCAAGAAAAGAAGCCCCTGTGAGAGACAGCAGATTGAGGCAAAATGAAGACTTCAGATACTGGAATGATCAGAGACAGAACAGGAAATATTACATATTATATGTTTAAGAACAAAAAGAGGTCTAAAAATGAAGAAGGATCAAAGAGCATATCAAAAGCAACAGGCCAAGTATGAACAAGGAACTGAAGGAAGTTAAAACACAGACCAAAAATCACAGGGTGATTTTTGAATGGTGGAGCAGCAGATGAGCCCCAAATGAAGGAGTTCAAGCACTCCACGGATGAACTGAAGACATTCCCCAGAATGCAACACAAGGAGGCAGGGGAAGAGGACAAAAGCCAGCTCGAGAGACATGGAGAACAGATGGAGGTTCAAATAAGAATCCTGGGAAGTACAGCAGAAGGACAGAAAAGAGTCAACACTGAAGAAGACAGCAGCTGAGTGTTTTACAGAAATGATAAAGGATCTGAATCCAGAAATACAGGAAATGCACAGATACCAAGGAAGACAAGAAATCTTCAACTAGACATTTTGTGGTAAAACTACAGAACACCGAAGACTAAGAAAAAGGTTTTAAGAGAAGCCAGAGAGAAAAGGCTTTTAAAGGTACAACCAGATGGAGAACAGGGTTTAAAGCTGCTACAGTGGTAAGGAGAAACGAGGATTTTTACTGCCACAACTGCTAATACTGTGTCTAATATACATAACAACTGAAGACAGTGAAGATTAGTCTGGAGCAGAGAAAATTGAAAGAATTATGAACCTCAAAAGAAGGGTCACGCCAATAAATTTCAAAACCCTGGTGATCACTTTCAAAGCATCTCCTCTTTTTATCAGTAGCATTTATATCACGCCTGTGTTGAGATGTTACAACATACGTGATAGAATATTTTAAAATAATAGTCCATTTTACTTAAATTCCATGTTGAAAGCAAACAGCTCTGTCAAACACTTTGAAGAAGGAAAAAGTAATGGAACAATGTTTTATCAAGAAACCCCAGGAGAAAAGCAGGTAGTAAACCCAAGCAGCAATATGGAGAATGGGCAGCCTCAGGAAGAAAATAAACACAATTTTCTTCTGCTTTCTTCTCTTTTTTGTTTTTCTTGTTGTTGGTATCCTTTCCTTTTTTTTTTTTATCTTTCCCATCACTTTATATATGCACATTTATCTGTTCAACATCAGTGAAAGGTGGGACGAAAAGGTGCCAAACCTTTAGAATGGTTGGTCTTCAGCTGAGTGATGATTTTCTTCTTTCAGTTTTTATGGGTTTTCGAATTGTTCCTCAATAAACATGTGTTGCTTTCTGGCAGGGAAAAGCAAAATGCATTTTTAAATGAAGTAATGGCAGGTCTGTCCAGGCCAGGAGACAGCCCATGCCAGGGCTGGCAGCGGGGGTAGCAGATTCCCCTGTTATTTCCAGCCCTCTGGTCTTTCCCCAGTTCTTGATCTCTGCCTGTCTCTCCAGTTGCGCCCCAAACCCAGGGCAACAAAAGGACTGTTCAAAACTTAAAGCCTGTGAGATGGGCCACGCAGAGGCGGGGAGACCCCAGGGCCAAGCCAGGTGTCCACAGGGGCATCCCTGCTGAGCAGCGCTTTGTGTCATGTGGGGCTTGGCAAGTTCCCTTGCCTTGGCTGCCTTCCTGAAAGCAGGATTTTTATGATTATGTAATGACCCTTCTTGGGCGCAGAGAGGCTTGGGCTCCGCCTCCCTCATCCAATGGGCCCGTGGTCTCCAGTGGCATGGCCATGGCCTGGATGGAGGTGGTGAGGAGCTGCAGGGCTCACGGTGCACTCCAGCTAAACAGGCTCCTGTTCGACCTGCCCTGAACACCGCTGGGCGAGCTCTGCAGAGTCCTGGAGAGTTGTGAGGTGCAGCCTCGGTGACTGCAGGCCTCAGAGGAGGTGGGGCTGCAGGGCCCATGCTCAAACTGACCTGCCACCCTCACTGCTGGACAACCCTGCTGGTCCTGGACAGAGAGGACCACCTGGTCTCCTGGGACTTCAGACTGCAAAGCTGCCCATTCCTCCCACCAGGGAGTACACAAATACTCCCTGAGACCTGAAGAGGACCTCCCCCTTCTTTTTCAAAGACACTTTGGGTATCATGCAAGATTAAGCAGCAGCTTACCTCCTGAAACCTTCTAATGTTTATCAACTGTCCCTGCCTTGCTTGGTTTAGAATATTTTAAAACAGAACACCTATGTGATGTCTTCTTATTGAAAATTTACCTGAGAATATAATTTTCATATTAAAACATATTTATGACTCTAACAAAACCTCTGGTGATCAAAAATTTTTAGAATTCCTTAAAATGGAGAGGACTCTAGGTGAAGGAAAGGAAAAGTGAATTGGGGTAAATCGGAAGGGGAGATGAACCATGAGAGACTGTGGACTCTGAGAAACAAACTGAAGGTTATGGAAGCTTGGAGCAGGGAGAGGGACTGGGTGAGCCTGGTGGTGGGTCTTAAGGAGGGCACGTATTGCATTGGAGCACTGGGGGTGGTGCATAAACAACGAATCTTGGATCACTGAAAAAATAAAACAATAAAAAATTCTTAGAATTCCTCAAATTCTTAGAAAAAATATATAATTTATCAAACCTTATTCAAGAAAAAAAGAAAATCCGAATAATCCTAAAATAATTCCAATATGATTAAAGAAATTGAATGAGTGGTTAAAATCTTCCAATTGAAAACAAAACAAAAAAGCATCCATTTCAGAAGATTTTTACAGGAAAAACTAAAAACCATTCTAGGAACAGATCATTCCAATCTATACAAACTATATTATAAAAGAGAAAAAGAAATATTTGACACCAGGTTCTACAACTTTTATAACAGGATCATTGAGAAACAATGTGAGGAAGGGAAATTTAAGCCAACCTCAGTTGTGAACATAGATTGTAAAATGCAAAGTATTAGCCTCCAAAATTCAGAACTACAATTCACCACACTTATAGTCATGAAGAATCATCACACAGTTATCTCAGTTAATGCAGAAAAAATATATATTTGGAAATGTCAAAACTTATCTATGACTTTTTATAAACCTTGCCAAACTAGAAATGGAAACGAACTTAATCTGAAAAAGTATATGTGCTGAAAATTTACAGAAAACTTCATTAACTAAACATTAGGAGGCAGGGGAAGCCCTGAATGATGAAACATGAACAGAACTCATTAAATCAGGAGCAGGATGCCCGTCTTTGTTGTGTCTATTCACCATGTACTGGAGGGCCAGGCCAGCACCTTAAGACAAGAAAATAGACTAACTGGCTAGCTTATCATTACTCACAGACAATCTGACTGTCCACCAAGAAAACAAATGAACAATAAAATCTGTAGACAAAATGTTGGAATTAAATAAACCATACATACTCACTTACCCAGCAGTGGGGATGGAATGAATGAACTTGAGCTAAATCCAAAAACATGGATAAATGTCAGAAATACCACTGAATGTAAACAGCAAGTCACAGATGATTATGTACCATGTGAGATCATTTTTATTATACTCAAAACCAAAGAAAACTGCACAATGCATTGTTTATGGGTGTGAATACTTGTGGTTAAAAACCATTTTTGAAAAAGAAGGGTAAAGGCATAAGGCAGAGGAGTGACTGCCTTCAGAGGAGAAAAAGAACAGGATCAAGGAGAAACAACCAACTAGATTCTAGTTCTAAAGTTCTAGTTCTTGAAGCATCATGATTCAAAACTTGCATATATACTATAGATTCTTCAGTAAATGCATCAGCTGCTACAGAAATAAGACCATTTAAATTAGTGGGATAGTTCAAACAAATGATGGTTAGTAGATCCATATGTAAGTGACAGGCTTAATTAAAGCTCCTGTTAAAGACAGCTCCTCTGTACAAATTTCATTCACAGGAGGGCTACCACAGGAAACAAAATGACCACCACAAAATATACAGTCAATGTCTCTTACTCTGGGGAAGGAGTACAGCCCTTAAAGGAGAGAAAGGGGAACCATAGTCAGGGCCAGCCATGAGCCAAGTACTGGGCAGAAGGTCTTCAGAGATCTCCTTTATTCCACAAACCCAAAAAGTCCATGGAGAGCTTTCTGCCCCGGCCTCTCCCTCCAGCCAGCTCTGCAACAAATAGACATTAGGCCTTCCCTTTACAGTCATAAAGTTGATCTCACACCAACCTAAGTACATGTCTCTTTAAACCATGAATAATTTCTAGATAACCAACACTTAACTTTCAGAACCTACAATTTAGTTCTACTGCAGCTCTCAAGGTATCAGTAACCTGGCCAGTACAATTTGTGGACAAGAAAGACTGTAAGCTTATTTGATCAAGAGCCACATGCAAATATATTGTTCCAACTTTGAAAAGAATATGTAATCCCACATGGACACACTGACACATATGAAGATTGCAATCTCAGCAGTAGTCAGGAAACTACATGTTAAAAACAGTGAGTTTTCAACATGTCAGTTTGGATAGACACACAAAATAATCATCTCCAGTGTTGGTTAGGGAAATTTATACCCAAATTCCATATAAATTTCCATATAATTTATATGACCTTTTGAAAACAATTTGGCAATATTGGTATTTTGAATGTGGGTACATTTCCATCTAATAACTTCACATCTCAGTAACCATACAGGAAAAATTCTCCCATGTTTGCAAAAACAAATTAAAATTCACAAGAATATTCTTTGCAGCAATCTTTGTAAAAGTAGAAGGAAGGAAATGCATGTCCATCATTTTTTATGTCTTCAAGTAAAATAAAGAGTTAAAATACCACATTTTCAACAAGAATCTTAAAAGCTAAACAAATTTAACAAAAACTTACTTCAAAAGAAAGAGGATGGAGTCCAGCTCCTTTCTTTGTCACTTATTATTCCCTAGAATATATAAAAAAATTGTTATCATGACAATCTCTAAATTTAAGAATATTAAAAATTATGTTACATTAAAAACATTTAAGCTTCAACATACACTCACCTATTCAAAAACTGCCAGGAGGTAGCACAGAATCTGTGCCAGGAACGTAGACAGACACTCAGGCCACACCGCCTGAGTCCACATCTAGCAGAGCCGCTCCTCGCTAGCTGTTTAAACACAGCTTCTACGTTTTCCAAGTCACTGTCAGCCCATGGAAGGCAATTTCTTTCTTTCTCAGTTAGTTACTTATGAGCTCAAATTATGAGGGAAGGCAGAGCAGAAGTAAAGAGAGAGTTCCAGCTTTTTTGATGTGAAGAGGCACAGACCAGTCCTAACTATGAAAAGCCAAGCATGTCTTCAGGCCACGTGTACTGTCCTTTTGAGGGTGACAATCATAGAAACTACAAAACCTACAGCAGCCAGTCACATTTATTGTCGGGTCTCTGTGCCGCGGGCCCTGCGCTAAGTGCTTGCCATTCAGCATCTAACTTAGGAAGCAGCAAACCTTTTCTGGAAAGGGCCGGGTAGTGTATATTTTAGGCTCTGCAGGCCCCTCTTGTAATCCCCCAAGCAGACATGGGGAACATATACATGCAGTGGGAATGACTGTGTCCAACAACTTCTTTGTATAAACAAGCAGCCAGATGTAAGCTGTGGACTCCTGACCTAATGGAATCCCCAGAGCTCTATGAAATAAGATGGCATTCGTTCATTGAACAAATCCTAAAGGTCTCTGTGTCAGAGATTCTTCCAGGCCATAAAGATACAGGAGTGATAACAAAACACAACAATCCTTGCCCCGAGAAGCTCATATTCTGGCAGGAGGAGGCATTCAATAAATGAGAAAACCAAGAAGGAAGGCTAATGGGGAATGCCAAAACGGGTGGTATTCAATTCTGACGAGGGACATCAGCGAACACCTTGCTGATAAGATGACATCTGAGCAAAGATCTCAAAGAGGTAAGGAAGGAAGAAGACACATGGACATTCGGGAGTAAGGAAATAAGTCATATGGACTTTTGGGAGAAATTTGCTCTGGGCAGAGGGATTGTACAAAGTTCTTGTGGTGGAACAAGCCTGGCATAGTCAGGAAACAGTGAGAAGGCCCTTGTGTCTGCAGCAAACAGGGAGAACTGCCACAGGTAAGGTTAGAAAGCAGGTAGGGTAGGGGCCCCTGGGTGGCTCAGTGGGTTAAAGCCTCTGTCTTCCGCTCAGGTCATGATCTCAGGGTCCTGGGATCAAGGGCTGAATCAGGCTCCCTGCTCAGCAGGGAGCCTGCTTCCTCCTCTCTCTCTGCCTGCCTCTCTGCCTACTTGTGATCTCTCTATGTCAAATAAATAAATAAAATCTTTTTTTTTAAAAAAAGAAAGAAAGCAGGTAGGGTAAAGGCAGGCAGGTAAGTGGGGTCTGAGGCCATTGTAATGATTTCCAGAATTGGGAAGCTATTTGAGGGTGCGGAGTGCTGAGTCATGATGTGACATATTTTTAAAGTATTACTCCAGCTGTTTTCTGAAGAGACTCTGGCAGGGGTGAGGGGTGGGGGTCACAATTGTGGAAAGAGGAAGACCATTTCTTTTTTTTTTTTTTTTATGGAGAAAAAATAGCCATAACTTTTTTTTTTTGCTTATTTTAATTTTATTTTTATTCTTTGCCCAAGGGGTACAGGTCTGTGAATCATTAGGCTTACATCTTTCACAGCACTCACCAAAGCACAAACCCTCCCCAATGTCCATAACCCATCCACCCTATCCCTACCCTCCCACCCCCCAGTAACCCTCAGTTTGTTTTGTGAGATTAGGAGTCTCTTATGGTTTGTCTCCTTCCCCATCCCATCTTGTTTCATTATTTTTCCCTCCCTACCCCCCACGACCCCCCACCCTGNTTGACTTATTTCGCTCAGCATAATACCCTCCAGTTCCATCCATGTCGTTGCGAATGGCAAGATTTCGTTTCTTTTGATAGCTGCATAATATTCCATTGTATATATATACCACATCTTCTTTATCCATTCATCTGTTGATGGACATCTAGGTTCTTTCCATAGTTTGGCTATTGTGGACATTGCTGCTATAAACATTCGGGTGCACGTGCCCCTGAGGATCACTACCTTTGTGTCTTTAGGATAAATACCCAGTAGTGCGATTGCTGGGTCGTAGGGTAGCTCCATTTTCAACTCGAGGAAGACCATTTCTGAGGCTAACTGTGATAATCCAGGTGAGGATAACGGGAGCACCAGCATTACCACCACAGGCAGTGAGAAGTGGCCAATGATTCTGGATGTATTTTGAAGGAAGAGCCAATAAACTTGGGTTTTGGCCTAAATAACGGAGGACTGAAGTTATCACAAGATGATTTCATTATTCATAGCAAACATTTTCCTTCTTTCTTTGTTTTGGTACACTTTCTTCCTGGTACTCCAATCAAAACACAGACTGTATTAAAAGCAAGAAACTTTAATATCTCAGCCCTATTTTTATTGGTTCTTATGATTTTTTATAGTAGACTGCAAGAATGCAGAATTTTTCCTCTCCTATCAAGAGATGTCTATTTCTCCATTTGCATCAGAGAGGCATGTAACTTACTCTGGCCAATGTGACATCAACAAATGTGAGGCAAGCACAAGCCTGAAAATCCTTATGTACTCACTGAGCTTGGAAACCCTAAGGCCAGCATATAAAGTTGCTCAAGAGAGCCTACAAGCATGGAGTGCCCTGGTCAACAGCATGTGAACTTCAGGACACATAAATGAGGCCATCTACCACCAGGTGATGGGAGAGGCACATGCCAGCCTAAACCAGAACTGTCCAATAATCCCAGAAAATTGTAAGTTCAATGACTGGTTGTTTTATTAAGGCACTTAGTTTGGGGATGGTTTACAATGCAATTTGTCATCCAGCACGAACTAATTGATACATTCTTGAACAACTACATTTTTTTCTACAAGGACAGAGAGAGCAAAAGGGGGAAGGAGGAGGGACAGAGGAGCCTTTAAAATGCAGTTTCTTGGTTGTAGGGCTTTTTTTTAAAACAAAGGATTTTAATATCTTTCTTTGCTATTTTAATTACCCATAATACCACACTTTTTTTCTCCACGCACCTATAAAAAAAAAGTTAAGCAGAGCAAAACAAGGAAACAGGATAAAAATCAGATTGATTCATATTTGAATTATCTACCAATTTGGAAAAAAATTGAGCTCAAGATTTATATCAATTTATAACTCACGGGGGGGGGGAACAGAGCAATTCGCTGAAAAACAAAAAACAAAACCCCTTGTGGGCATCCTTGGCACATGCCTGTATTTGACTTGATGACCATCCAGAACCTGAAGCATTCTGTAAGACTCTGAGCCATCTGGTCTGTGTCCGAGACTGCCACAGTGCCTTGCACCACCTTCCTTCCTCTCCAGGCCTGACATCAGCCTCAGGTTCTGCAGAAGCAGTCAGGGCATACATATACTCCTCTCTGCGTCCTCTTCTGTATACCTGACCCCATCTCAACCCACATCCCCCACCACCTTGCACCATTAGTCATGGTGCTCCCTTTAGTCAGCCTACAAACAGGTAAACACAGCCTGTAAAACCCTCCCTCAACCAAGTTATGCCTGGAGTTACGATCCACTGTCTTCACCAGCAAACTTTCTAAAAGGGTATTCCTGTGTGTAGCCTCCACAGTCTCACCCCTAGTCACTCCCTCTCTCTGTAAGGCTTAGGATCCCACTACTCACCTAGACTTTGTTTCAGTACTCAGTGACAACCTCCTCGATCCACTACCAGTTCCTAATCCAGCTCCTCCATAACTTTTTGCATCATCAAACATTGTTGACATTTCATTCCTCGAAATTCTCTCTTCTCTGGGCTTCTGTGACAAAACACTTTCCTGGCATCGAAGCCCCTTTCCAGCTCCATCCATTACTCCTTTATCCTTCTTCTTTGCCTGCCCAACAAAAGAATTACCCCAAGTCCTTAACTGTCACTCTCTCTACAAAGAACATGTCCCTTGGCAACAGCATGATTGTACCTCTCTTCTCCCAAGCACTGTTCCTTACATTTTTACTGCTTAGCCAGAACGTACACCTGGGTGTCCCACAGACAGCTCAACTCAGACTGCCCAAAGCTGCACTCATCCTCCTACCTCCTGAACCTGGCTCCCTTCCAGAGTTCCCAGGACTGTTGTGGCAGTTGACAAACCAGACTCAACATTCCTTTTTTAATTTTTTTTAAGATTTTTATTTACTTATTTGACAGAGAGAGAGAGAGACACAGCGAGAGAGGAAACACAAGCAGGAGGAGTGGGAGAGGGAAAGGGAGAAGCAGACCTCCCACTGAGCAGGGAGCCCAATGCGGGGTTAGATCCCAGGACCCTGGGATCATGACCTGAGCTGAAGGCAGATGCTTAATGACTGAGCCACCCAGGCACCCCCAGACCACTGCACAGATGCACCCTGAAGCCTACTGAAAGCACAGATGCACCCCTAAACCTACTGCAGCATTACTTATAATAGCCAAGATATGGAAGCAGTCCAAGTGTCCAGCAACAGAAGATGAAGTAGTACATACATACAATAGTACATTACTCAGCCATCCAAAAGGTTGAGATCTTGATATTTACAATAGTATGGATGTACCTAGAGGGTATTGTGCTAAGTGAAGTAAGTCAGATAGAGAAAAGATGTGGATTTTTTTAGGGATGAATCCTTGAAAAAAGTCCTACATATCCAAGTTTTAATGCAGGACCAGAAGCTACAGTTTTAGCATATATCACCACGATATAAAGTAACATCTTTTAAAAAGTAAAATAAAATAACAGGACAATAATAACTACAGTAAAAAACAATTACTTAAACAAGTACTTAAACAACTGCCTTCCTCATCATCACTAGCACCCCACCAGTCACATGTCTGATCCCCAGGCTGGCACAGGGGGTGTGAAGACAGGTCCAGACAGAGAAAGGCTTATCTGTTTTTCACGTTTTTTTGAAAAATGATAAACAGAAGGGTGGCTCAGTGGGTTGAGAGGCTGACCCTTGATCTCAGCTTGGGTCTTGATCTCACGGTGGTGAGTCTGAGTCCCACAGTGGGATTTGCACTGGGCATGGAACCTATTTAAAACACATAAAATGAAATAAATAAAGTAAAATAAATAAAATGAAATAAATTTAAAAATTAAATTAAATTAATAAAATAAAGTAAATAAGATAAAATAAGTAAAATAAATAAAATATAAAATAAATAAAATAAAATAAAATAAAATAAAATAAAATAAAATGCAGGATCAAGTCCTGCATCAGTCTCCTTACTCAAGGGCCAGCCTGCTTTTCCCTCTGCCTGCTGCTCTCCCTGCTTGTGCTCTTTTGCTGACAAATAAATAAGTAATCTTTTAAAAAAGAAAAAGAAGGAAAGAAAAAAGAAATCTGATCCATAGTATAAAACAACATAAAGGATGGTACTTTCTTGGGCTGTTTTTTGTTTGTTTTTTAAGTAGGCTTCACATCCAGCATGGACACCTGTGCAGGGCTTAATCTCAGGACCCTGAGACCATGACGTGAGCTGAAGACAGACACTTAATTGACTAAGCCAAAAGGTGATGGTCTAAGCCACCAGGTGCCCCATTTTCTTGGGTTCTAATGGGACTTTTCCTGGGCTCTAATTCCAGCTGTACTGACTGCCTGGGGAGAATTAAGTCCAGCACCTTGAGAAAACCATCCCAAGGCAGCGGTCCCAGGCAGGTGCTCTGCTGGTGGCTGCCATCATCAAAGGGTCAGTGGGTGAAGGTTTTGAAGCACAGTGGGAACGACAGCCACTCCCTTTTGGGTGTCACTGAGTCTTCCTGCTCCTTCAGGAAGCCTGGCCCTTCTCCAGTCAACACAGCAAAAGCAAATTCATTAGAAGCACAGATTCATTTATTTTAGAGAGAGAGAGACAGGGATAGAGGGAGAGAGTGCACACACAAACACAGGGAGAGAGAATCTCCAGCAGATTCTGCACAGAGCGCAGAGCACACCATAGGGCTTGATCCCACGTCCCTGAGATCTTGACCTGAGCTGAAACCAAGGGTCAGATGCTTCAACAACTGAGCCACCAGGCGCCCCTCCATACACTCCATCTTAAGAGAAGACAGACACTGCTCCTTTCTGTCGGCCATGGCCTCAGAACCCATCTGTCACAGAGCCAAAGCTTTAAGAGGGTAGGACCAGGTCTGCAACATCGACAACACGAGAGCATCACCATAAAACTACAATTTAATGAATACAAGCCCTGCTTTAAGCTCCTAAAATGGCCTTCCACTTTATGGCCCTCACAGCCTTATGTGCTAGGTATTATCCCCCATTGCACAGAGGAAGACACAGAGGTCCACAGCTTACCCAAGGGCTCCACTTTAATGTGGCAGCAGCGGGGGTCTGAACCCAAGTCCGTGACTCCAAGGCCCCTCGGTCAACTCTGCTACTCATAGAGCCCTAACACAGACATCAAGAACCTCCCTAAAACCTCATCCCTCCTGTGAAAAAGAAGACTGTCTACTGCCATATCCCAGATGGGAACAAACCCGGCTTGAGCCAGATACAATGACCTGCCCATAATGGTACAGGCGTGGCCCCACCTGTTCTCTCTCCAACACCCACGTCACATTGCATGAGGCCCCTCAGGGTCCTTCATGCCTCCTGGGGAGAATTCTGGTGAGACTACCAGCCTCCTGGAAGGCCTTCATTTTGACCCTGGACAACAGGACCAGTCAGGAGAAACTGGCTAGTTAAGCCTCTGAAATGAGGTCCTACCACTTGGGAAAACCCCCTGATCTCCAGGACATCGCCCATGTGAATTAGCTGGCTTTGTAGAGGGCTCCCCAAACACCAACCATGCTGAATTGCATTCTTTTTCTAAGGTCATGGCTGAGACAAAGAGGACCTGAGAAAGAAAGGCACAGGCCACTCAATAATTAACATGAGCAGCTGCTTCTGCTCACCAGGTCTGCACTGAATGTAGGGCATGGTGTTCAAAGTTCACACCCATCATCTCTGTAACCTTCACGAGAACCCTCAGAGCTCCCAGTACCGTCATTACCACCTCACAGACAAGGAGACAAGACACAAGGGGCATGTGTAATGAAGTGGCTCTGTGCTGGGGCCAACCTGGGGAGGACTCCCAAGGGCTTGCTCTTCCCACTGCTGCAGGAGTGGCCAAAAACAATGGGTCAGTTTGCGTTATGCAGAATGGAAAAGTCAACCACAAATATCATTTGATTTTTAAATGGGTTATTCTTCAGGATAGAAACAATACTAAAAAGGAATTTTCTAGAAGTTCATTATATTCCTCTGGAAGGAGAACGGCAACTTTCAACAGAATGTTGTTTAAATATGTTTGGGCCCATCAGCAAGCCAGGCAGGAACTGGGGGTAAGCTGTTGAGGGTCCCCAAAGGCTCCTTCACAACCTTAAGGAGAAGACATGTAACTTTCACTACCCCAAAGTGGTTATGTTAAAAAAGAAAAAAAAGGCACAGGTGGGACATTTTAAATTAAGGACTTTCAATGCATGGGAGATGGGGGTGGGAGGGGTATTCCCCACTACCCCCAAATGTTTCAGCTACATATAGTGACTTACCAAAGTGACTCAACATAAGTACCTACAAGGTGACTGACAGGCAACTGACAGATGAGGAAGGTATTCAGACTACTTAACAAAACCAGCACAACTTAAGAGAAAACCATTTATTAAACATTCGCCAGGCACCAAACCTACTAGAGACTATAGCAGGCTCCACTCATCACAAGGCTGCCAAGCTCAGTGAAGAGACTGAGGCTGAGTAAGTCACCTAAGGTCATGCAGCAACAGAAACTGGATTCAAACCAAGTCTGACATCAAAGCCCACACCAGCTTGCTGGAACGCTGAAGACCCTAAGCTTTATCATGATCGATAAACTAAATGCTTAACAATTTTTACATGTCTCTGTATGTTAGAATTCAGGGAAAAGGTTTTTAAAAATGAAGTACACAAGGGAGAAAAATAATACAAGTTCTGGAGGCAGACTGCCTGGGGTTCAAATCCTGGCTCCTCCACTTACAAGCTGTGTGACCTTGTACTCCTTTAAATCCCCTGTGCCCAAATTTTCATGTTGTAAAATGGGAACAATAAAAGACCCTATCTCCTCAGGCAAATAAAGCATTTTGGGTTTTTTTTTTTAAAGATTTTATTTACTTATTTGACAGAGAGAGAGACAGGGAGAGAGGGAACACAAGCAGGGGGAGTGTGAGAGGGAGTAGCAGGCTTCCCACTGAGCACCCTGGGATCATGACCTGAGCCAAAGGCAGACGCTGAGTGAGCCACCCAGGCACCCCCAAATAAAATGTTTAGAATCATGCCTGGCACGAGTTAAACCTCAGAAGATGTTGGCTGGTTTTACTTCTTCCTGCACACTATATAGGGCCAGCTAGCTCAGGCCCACCATTTTAGCAACTCATTTGCATAAACAAAGCCCAGACTCAGCCACTTTGTGCCTGCGAGCCTCACCCTGTGGTTTCTCCCTGTCACTAACATCTCTCCTCACACTTGCTCTGTGGCACTAAGCTCTGGGCCTCAACTTCCCATCTGTCAAATGAGGTGATGAGCCCAGCTGATCTATCTGAGGTCCTTCCACCTTGGCAATCTAGGATTCTTAACAATTCAGGCCCTAGAAATTTCAGAACCGTCCTAAAAGAAGCATTAATTGATGGCACCCATTCATTTTCCTAAATGCTTTTCCTTCTCTTCCATATTACGTATAAATGCCTATTTTCATGGCAAATCTTCTCCAAGGTCCCAGAGCTCCACAAGCACCCACAATAGGCTGGGAGGCACCCCCTGTGTTGACGCTGGGGAAATGATGGTCAGAAGCTCTGACCCACAAGGGAGACAGATTCCAAATCAAGCTGCTCTGATAAGCAGGTGCTCACTGTTAGAGAGGATTTCAACAGAGCACAGATGAGAGGAAGCGCAGGCATGAAAGACAGAACTCGGCCCACTGGAGAGAGGGGAGTAGGGTAGTGGGCCACAGTGGGGAGATGAATGGCGGGATCAACAGAGGCCAGGCAAGGCAGCACTGATGCTGAATGTGGGCTGGGGACACACTGTGAAAACTACTTCACCAACAGGAAGCAATCTCAGCTCAGCACAAAGTGCTGAGCAGAAACCTACTGGGACCAGGTTGGACACTAAGGTGAGCTGAACCTGGTCAAGTGACCCAGCGCAGTCAGAATCTCACCCATGCCTCTCACTGGCTGGGTGACCCTGGATCAGTTACACTACCTGTTTAATGTTTTCCAAAGGGTATATTCACTCAATAACCCTAAGACATGTTCTCATTCCAGTTGAGGATTAGGTGGAGCCCACAATCTACAGGGATCAAATATATACAACTAAGACAGCCTGGGAGGCGGGGCAAACCAGGCTGGACAGGAGGTTAAGGAGTCTGGAAGAAGTCATCCCCATACTTGAGGCATGGTTTGGTACTGACCAGATAAATTGGGCAAGAGGCAGTGTTCCAAGACCACTGTAAGACTAGCTGGATCCAGGCAAAGCACCTGAGAGTGTGCAGATATAACCCATCTGTAAAAGGGGGTATGGGGTGGTTCAGCTGGTTGAGCACCTGACTCTTAGTTTCCACTCAGGTCATGATCTCTGGGTCGTGGGATCAAGCCCCACCTGGCTCAACACTCAGAGGGGAGTCTGCTTGAGATTTTCTCTCTCCCTCTGCTAGGCCATGCATATGTGCCTGTGTGTGTTGTCACCCACTCTCCACCTTTCGCTCTCAAATGAATACATAAAATCTTAAAAAAATAAAAAATAAACAAAGTCAAGACAACAAGGAGGTACAAACATCCTGCTGATAGGGTCCCATAGATGCAATCTCCTCAACTAGCCTCAGGAAATAAAATAAGTGGATGCCCAGGAGCCTCCTGCACACAGAACTTTCCAAAGCAAAGCTTTCAATGCCATACTGGAGAAAATGGTGGTGTGCAATTTCAAGACAAAAGGCCGGTGGTGGAGGTGGGGATGCGTAGGGATATGGCCACTAAATGCCCACTGTCCGAGCCAGGAGACTGGAGTCTGTGTGGCCAGTCCTGCCGCTTCCTGAGACTTTGACATCATGGTCTCACCCTCGAAGCTTCCTCCTGGCAGCTCTGTACCCAGGGAGGCCGCCCGTGAACACCCACACCCCCACACACACCCCAGCTCCGGCCCCTCCATCCACCGGGCGGGAAGGATCCCCAAGCCCGCTCTCCCGTCTCTCTTGCACAGAGGGGGCCTTTGGCCCAGGAAAAGAGGCAGGGTCCCTGTGGCTGGCGGAGTCCCTGGCCCAGGAACAGGAGGTCTAAAAATGTGGCGGTTCTGAGGTCTAGTGATAGCGGTTCCAACAAGAAAGGTGGTCGGGAGCTCCAAGGTGGAGGGGAGTCCCGGGAGTCGGGGACCCAAATGCCTGTGGCCCCCAAGTGGAGGGGTTTCAATGATTCCCGAGGTGGGAGGGGCCAGGGGTCGGGGCCCCAAAGTGAACAAGGACCTCTGGGGGAGGGGGCCGGAGATGGAGGTGATTCCAAGGTAGAGAGGGTCTGGTGGTCGTGGCCCCAAAGTGGAGGGGTTTGGGGGGAGGGGGTCTATGGTCCCGAAACTGTCGGGGTCCTGGGGGTAGGGGATAAGAGACCCCCTAGGTGGAGGGGACCCAGCGGGGCGGCTGCGCGCGCAGAGCCAGCTCCTCCTCTCTGGCTAGAGAGCCCCGCGGGTCTGAGGGACAAAACTTTTCGTCAAGTTCTGGAAAAGAAGCCTGTCAGCGCCCCATCTCTCCGAGGGGCGGACCAGCGGAGCGCTGCTCGGCCCCGCGAGGTCACTCGGGCCCCACGCGCTCCCCAGGGGCGTGGGGGGGGCAGGGAAGCGGGGGCCGCCTGGCCGGGGGACGCTCAGGTCGCCCGGAATCCACCCTCCCCGGCCCTCGTCCTGCTCCCGCCTACAGAGCAGCCGATGGCAGCGGCCCCAGGCAACCCAGCTCACCCCCCTCACTAGCGGCCCCACCCCCGCCAGAGCCCCTCAGTACCAGAGTCAGCGCGGCTCCGACCCCATCCCCGGGGCCCGCGTCCAGCAGCCTAGGCCCCCCGGGAGCCGCAATTTGCGGGGCGAGGACGCAGGGCACGCCGCAGGCGGTGGGCCGGGCACGCAGGTGCGCGCAAGCTGCCCGAGACCAACA
>LNAC01001429.1:111482-149130 GCA_002007465.1 Ailurus styani
CCGCGCGCCCTCGCCCGGATCGGCGAGCCCCTGGCCCCGCCCCGCGCGCGCGCTCGCCCGGCCCCTGCCCGCTGACGCCGCTCTTCAGCCTGGCTGCCGCTCCCTGCTACACAGCCGCCGCTCCTCGAGCTCGAGGGGGCCCTCGTGCGGCGTGGCCGGCCCTTTTCTTTCCCGAGGGCCCAGTGGAGCCGCGAGGGGAGACCTGAGGGGATCCTCGGGTCTGCCCAGCCTCCGTAGACACCCGCCAGGGGCCTCCGTACCTGGTCGCTCCATCCACGGCCATCTTGGAAGTGGGAAGCAGTCTGGAGGGGGAAAAGGCAGGAGTGGGTTGGGACCAGGCGTGAGGAGCCCAGTAGCGGAACGCATGGATGGGCGCTCCTGCCATGGGGCAGACTTCCCAGGGTGGGGATGGGATGTAGGGTTGGCGTCAGCCGCCCCCCCCAGCCGGGCCTTACTCTGTTGATCTGTAAAATGGGTGTTTCTAGGAGTTCTTTGTCCAGCTGTTCCACGGTGCCAGCACCTTAGTCCCCGCACTTGACTGCACGAGTGCCTTGGGAGGGTTTTGAAAATTACCACGCCGTTGCCGCGCCCCAACCCTATTAAATCACTTCTTCTGCAGGTGGGATACAGTTTGGGCCGGGTCTGCCCCAAAAGCCCTACTGTAGAGTGAGGGATGAGGTCGGTCGCCCCAGGGTCCCAGGACGGGACCTGAGCAGAGGGGTCAGAACCCAGGTGCCCCGCCCGGAACCGCCTTCCAAGACCACGTGAAGCCCTTCTGGGAGAATCTAGGCTCCCCGGTCCAAAGCGAGTTTATCTTGTGTACTGCTGTGTTTGTTCCCTGGTCCTAGCACGGAGTTGGCTCTTTGATAGTTGCCGAATTGTTATATTCTGGGGACATCAAGGGCAGAGGAAATAGTTCGGTGGCTGGGACCCCGAGGCCTGGGGTCCACACAAGACTTGGAGCCCTCAGAGCTGTCCCTGGCAGAATGACCAGAGAGGAAACGTCAGAGACGCTCCGCTGGGAATTGGCAGAGCAGTCAGGGACAGGAAGGGAGTATTCACGGAGTATCTGGAAGCCTGCACTGGAAGATGAATTTGTTCGAGCCATGGTCATTAGTGTTGGGCCAGGAAACCCCTGGCTTGTTTCTCCTGCCTGTGTCCTAGGTCTAAAAACTCATGGGGCGCCTGGGTGGCTCCGTCAGTTCAGTGTCACCAGGGTCGTGGGATCCAGCCCTACATCTGGCTCCCTGCTTAGTGGGGAGCCTGCTTCTCCTTCTCCCTCTCCCCCTACTTGTGCTCGCTCTCTGTCAAATAAAATCTTAAATAATGATAATAATAAATGTTAAAAAAACAGCACCTATTAGTTATGATGTCAAGAGGGGTGAGAAATTTTAAAAAAGCAGTCTCTTAAGAGAATATATTAACACCCCTTCCAGTGCTTGGTGCATAATAGAAGTTTTATAAGTGCTTAGATTTCTGGGTGGTTTTAAGGTAAAATGCTGAGCTTCCTTCAAACCCCAACATGCCTTCCCCTGCTTATTTTAAGAAAATGCTAACAGGAAAGTACAGACTTGTTTCAGGCCTGACTTAATAAGGAATAATTAAGTAATTAATAGGATTTATTACTTATTAAAATAGTAATAAATAGGATTAATAAGTCCACCTTTACAGTGTTCCTGGCAACTCCCCCAAATCTCCTCCCACTCTCATTCTGAGTCTTAGGGTTTTAAAACCCCACAATGACTAGGAACCATTGTTCTGAATCCAGAACAAACAAACAAACAAACAAAATTATGGCCCAGAGATTGACATGTAGCGCCCTCTGTCTGCCTTTTCCTCACCCTCTCCCCCATCCTGCCACCCACCTACAGCTCCCTGCCCCAGCCCAGAGCCCTTCCCTCGGGCCCATCAGTCACTTACACTCTCAGTGAGCCTCCTGGGGCTTCCACAGAGAGACCACGTAGGGTGAGGAAAGAGGCCCAGGACACCTGAGTGATGATGGGGCGGTGTATTGAACATACCTGGTGGAAGGCCCCAGATCTCAGGGGGTGGGAAGACCCTTCTGTCTCTCCCGCATCCGCCTGGCCCTGGGGAGTGAAGCTCAGAAAGGCTCAGCTGCTTCTGCAATCCCTATTAACCTCGGAGACCACTGCTGTTGTTGGACACAAATGGTGCCCCTGTTCACACCCCTCCACACTCCCTGCTACCTCTAGGACGAAACTTTCCCAAGAGACATTCAAGGCCCCTCACAAACTGACCCCTCCCACCTCCCTACTTGCATCTCTTCCCAAATGACGGTGCCCACCCCAGCCATACCCACCTGGATGCTGCCGGTCAGACTCTGACAAACTAACCAGAGATTCTGGGGTGATCTGACCAGGTGACTTGGGCGGCTACTACAGAGGGAATTAGCACCTATTCACCACCCCATTTGTGAAGGCACATTATTCCTGCTCAGCCTGGCAGTTGGCCTTAATTTGCTGTTTTACAGAAAAGGAAACTGAGGCTCAAGAGGGTGAATGGCTTGCAGAAGGACACGTGGTGGAAATCATGACTACTGAAGAACTAGGCAGTTTGGCCCCCACCCTGGTCTCCTCCAGCTGCCCCATATGGCCTTCCTCCATAGACCCAGGAGGTGGAGGCTCCCCACCGCACACTTCATCTGGCTTTCCAAGCCCAGGGAGGACGTGCCCGGGCAGCGGCTTGCCCTAGCTTTCTGGGATCGATAGCCAGGCCGGAAACCAAACACTGCCCCTGAGGAAACCACACTGTCGCCAGCAGCCCATCTGTGGTGATAGGTGGAGATGGAGGCTGGGAGGTCTCTCTGGGATGAGATGGGTTATTCATCTTGCAAGAAGGGCCAGACCCCCAAGAGTGTGTGGAATCAATGGTCAGTGGTCCTGCCTCCCTCCTCCCCATGCCCTGCCCCGAGATGCTGCATGACCTTGGCAATGCCGCCAGCTTGTCAGGGCAGAGCCGGGCCTCACCCACTTCACCCTGGCCCCCCACATCCTGTGGTCTTCCCATGGCCCCCTGAGTCGGGTGGGGCTGAGGGGCTGCCAAGCAGGGAAATTCAGGGGTTAAGAGAAAGAAGAGCCTTCAGATGGAGAGGGCTTCCTGGACTTAGGGGCGTCCACACTTCCTTCAGACCCCTGGAGAATGGTCATAGCTCCGGCAGGATGAAGAGATGGAAGAGGACGTTATGAGAGATATCTGACCAGAGAACCAGGGCTGCGGGAGGTTTACTGATACAGAAAAATAAAACTTATTACCAGCATCAGGGTTCAGACCTAGCACACAGTAGGATCTGGATACTATCTGTTGAATGAATGAATGTTCCCAAACCCTACTTATCACCAAGGCCCAGAGACCTCCTTTCTTCCTAATTCTCAGCTTCATGCCAACATGAAGACACCCCAGCCCCCAAAAGACCTCAATGTGCAGTCACCATTTCCACTATGAGGACTCGGTAAGGTCAAGGCATAGCAGATCGGTAGGCAATGAGGCTCCACTGCTTGCCAGCCTTGTCCAGATAACAGTGTCACACGTGATGGCATTAAGCCTTGGGGGAAGCATGTGTGAGTTGGGGACCCAGGTTCAGCATGAGGAAGTCACCCAGAGGTCTGGGTGTCTAACTTCCTCTGCCACTCAGGAAGAGGAAGTGCAGGGAGTTGCCTGGGACCTTGGGCACATGTTGGGGCAGTGGACAAGACCAGGTGGCAGAAGGACCCTGAGATGGTGGGCTTGCAGCAGATGTGCTCCAGATGAGGCAGGAGCAGTGTAAGAGGAGGGTGGTTGCACAACTATATTATTTAAAACATTTAGAAAGTACTCCATAAACTTCATGTACTTAGTGACATAAAAAGAAATCATATTGAAAAGCTGCAAAGATGGAGAAATGAACACAAGACAATTTCATCTGGCCATTTATTATACCCTTGCATGTAGGTCCTATCTCAGGCATTTTATTTCAGCCATTTTCCTTGAGACAGCTTCGATCAAAAAAATGTTGTCATTCTGTGCCCACTTCAAGGTTTAAGATCAGAATTGTCCAACACATGAAAACTTTATTTGAGAAGGTAATTTTCAGAGTTAATTTATTGAGACACTTTATTCCTTACTGTTGTCACACTCAGCAGGATTTCCTTTCCTTATGGCTTATTAATATCCCATTATTTATGTAAACACTTCTTTATCCAGTCACTACTAATGGGGACTGATGTTTTTGGTGTCTTGGCTGTTGAAAATAATGCTTCTTGAACAAGGAGGTCCATGCAGGGATTTCTTAGACACATTACTTGGCTTTCTATTGGTGTGTTCCCTGAGGGATCCTATGTTAGATCTATTTTTATTTTTGCAAGGAACCTCAATACTGTTTTGCACAGTAACTGTGCCAATGTTCATTCCCACCAGTAGTGCCCAAGGGTTCTCTTGTATCCATATCCTCACCAGCATTTGTTAGCTCTTGTGTTTTTAGGATAGCTATTCCAATTGATGTGATGTGATATCTCATTTTGATTTTGGTTGCATTTTTCTGATGGTTAGTCATGTTGAGGATTTTTTCCTACCTGTTTTTTCATGTGTTTCTGTTCTCCAGGAAAATACCAGAGCACTGGACGCTGTCTCTGGGGCCCAACAACAAGACTAGTCTCCGTGAGACCTTGAGGGCCACCCTTTAGACATGCAGGGGTCAGTGCAGAAGCACTCTTCTGGCTGAGGTAAGGGTGCTTGAAAAGTAAAGAGGACAGTGTGGGAGTGGACAGGAAAGGAGGAAAAGGAGGGTTCTGAGGTCCTTTTCTCTGCCTTTGGGGCCTGGAAATCCTGCTTCTTTGCCCTGTGACT
Source organism: Ailurus styani (assembly GCA_002007465.1). NCBI lineage: Eukaryota > Metazoa > Chordata > Mammalia > Carnivora > Ailuridae > Ailurus > Ailurus styani. Next base: position 116,325 of record LNAC01001429.1, read on the forward strand.
CTGGAAAGCCAGTGCCTTGAGAACACCAGAAAAAAGGCCTCTCTTTCTTGGGTGGTCTGCCGGCCTGGGGCTGTTCCAAGAGACCTGAAGATCAGAATTCAGGGCGCTTCCACGTCCATGGTACCTAGACAGTACTGCCGGAGGAACTGGAGCAGGAAGAGTCAGGCTGAGGTCATTGTGGTTGTCCCCCTGCCCAGAAACAGCTTGAAACTTTGAATAGCACTTCTCCCTTCAGTCTAGGTGCTTAAAAGGGGAGGTGGGCTCCAAGATCTTCTCAATGATCCATTCATTAACTCTACATGAAAGCACTCCTCTATGCCAGGTACCTTGGTGGGCCCATGCATGGCGCTGAGGATACCTAGGGCTCCTTTCCTTTAGGAACCCACAGTCTAGAGATGAATCAACGCACAAAACAAAGACATGTGAAAGAAAAGACCAAGTGCTCTATACGACCAAGGAACTGTGCTCCAAAGGAAGGCTGTAGGGTCATTGGATAGGAAGGCCTGGAAGGCCTCCCTGATGGTGACGTTCTGAGAACAGAATGAAGAAAAGGGAGGTAGTCCTGCACAAGTCTGGGCACATTGTGTCAGGAGGAAGGGGCCTCTGCTGCAGAGCCTTACTACCAGAAGCTGGTTTGGTCAGAGGAGATGAAAAACTCATCCAGTGTGGCTGGAGAGAAACTGGGAGCAGAGCAGAGGGGAGGGAGGAAGGTAGGGAGAAAGGCTGAGGCCTGGGAGATAGTTATTTACTATGACTGCACTGCCCCAATATCCTGCCTCTTCAAAGGCATGTATTGAATTTCCCACAGTTTTTGTGGAAGAGGAATCCAGGGACAACTGAGCGTCTTTCCCCAACCTCAAGATACCTCAGAGACTTTGGCTGTGACTGAGGCTAGACTGGCAGAGGAATTTTTCCCCATGTTAGCTCCCATAATTTGGAAAGCCATTGTGACTCAGAATCTGAGTTCTTGTGTGTTTTTTTGGCCTTGACAATGCCTCAGTTCTCTGCCCTGGGAGCCCCTATGGATGGCATCTCAAAACATCTGTGCTTGATTCTTGGTTCAGAGTTAGAGAAGAAAAAGGGGAATGAGGAAGATGTGGAACATGAGAAAAGTAGCTAGGAAGTGAGAATCTATTTGCATCACATCTAGAGAAACTTTGGACAGGATATTTCATCACGTAGAGTATATCGTATGGCTCAGAAGCCAGTCACTAACCACCTAGCGCTTGCAGAGTGATGCCTATTCCACAGGTCCAGATCCCTGGGACCATTGTGAAGGCTGCTCCCCTCATAGAATGAAATGAGGCAAAGGGGTCTCCTTCTTAATCTCAATGGGAAACAATTGAACAGTTTCACTACAGAGGATGACAAAATCTGCATCTTTGTGTATTTCCACCCCCTCAGGTTCTGCATCATAATGAGGCCAAGAGGGAAAGTGAGGGTTCCAACATTACATGGCTGGGACCCAGACCTCCTCAGAGCATTCCTCCAGGCCAAGTCCCACTCCTTCTTCTAGTTCTTCCGTCCTTCAATTTGTGCCTCAGATACAAATGATACCATCCCACACATACCATAAATAGGATCCACAGACACCTGAAGATGTCCAAAGGAAGTAGATTCTACCTGCCCCCCCCTAGCATGCAGGTTGGGAAAGTGGGGACTACGTGAGACACACAATGACTTAGGACCCAGAACTGGGAAAGGAAACAGAAAAAAGGTCTGACTTCACTTGTGCCTCCTGAAAAGTAGGACCCTTGTTACAGAACAGTTCCAGAGAATTGTTCCTATGGCATTTTGGGCTCATTGTGTACAGTCATGGAGATGACATGGGGAAGAAAGCTAAATAGTCAACTGAAGGTGCTCTGGACAGGTGTGACTGAATGAAGGGGCCCAGGTATTAGAATCTTGAAAGGGTGACCTCACATCCTTTGTGACAAGCCCCATCTGAACCTAGAACTCTGGTAACCAGGCACCCACTTTCAAAAGACATCTTGCTCTCCAGCTCACTTGAGTGGAGACATTTGAGAGAACAAGATGTTCTCTTGTTGTATTCCAACATTCAGGGTGGCTGGGCCCAAGGAAGCCCAGGGCGAGAGACATCATTTCCTCTGCACACATCAGCTCAGCCTTCTTTTCCAAGACTTTTGGCCATGTGGCAGGAGACACCGACAGGTAACACAAGGCCATTCCAGACAGCCCACTGGAGAGTTGGAAACTGTGATCCCATCTCAGCGGGCCCACACCTCTTGCCCCTTACTGGTGTGTGTGTGTGTGTGTGTGTGTGTGTGTGTGTGTGTGTGTGTGTGTGTGTGTGTGTGTGTAGAGGTGGGGACAGAGGATAGGGACATGCCCTTCCTGGGCAGAATCAAGCTGACAGGTTTTGGAAGCCTGGCCCATCTTTCATGTTCATACCCCAGGTATAGCAGGCAGGATGAGAAGGTGAGTGTGGGGGACCAAGCTCAACTCCCTGTAAGGTAGTCATGAGCCTTAGAGTTTCCTCCCGCTACCTCCTTGCTTGATGTGTTTTCAGCTACCCCTCTTAGCCTAAACTGGAGAACATGATTTCTAATGGGGTGTCCCCTGTGGCAATGTGCCAGAACGACACTGATGGCTCTTGGCCCTGTGTATACGGGGCACTGCATTTTCAGAGCTGTAGCCAGGAGATCTTGGATGAGCTGGTCTGTGACTTCCACTTCCCCAACTCCCCGGACAACTGTCAGATGTCCCAGGACACCTAGGATCAGTGCTGCTCTGAGGTGAGAATGGCAAGAGGGTTCCCCACACCCAGGCCCCCCCCCACACAAATATGGGGACAAACCTGGGGCTTTCCCAAAGTGTTTCCACTTGAGTGTCCCGCAGGCCCAACCAAAACGCAATCCCAACATCCACAGGTCCACCACCACCTATGGGGTAAGGTAGGAAGACACTTTTCAGCTATGTGGGACTAGTAGAGAATAGAGTGAATGCTTTTCGTGCTTTGGAGGGGGGTGGTTTTCTTTCATTTAGTTTTGTTTTCCTTTTAACGAAGCCATGAATATATCTGCCCTTTACTACTGTTTTGATGATTTTCCCTACTCATCCCAGCTATCCTGTGTAGAAGCCAGCTCCACTGTCCTTGGAGAACTTGCCCAAGCCCTTCTAAATCCTCACACCAAATAGGGTGATTGAACCAAAAAGAGGGACGGTGCGATGAAGCCATTCTCTAGGTTTTTCTGTAATGTATCATCTCTCTGAACATACCAAATCATTGTAGGTCCACCGGGTCACAAGCTGTATCCTTATGTGTCTTCATAGTCTTCCAAAAAGGAGGTGGCCTGCCACAGTGATTCAGCCTTTCAAAGCTGGTGGAACTTGACAGGATTCAATTTTGTTGCCATTTCAGCAATGCTGCAAGGAACAAACACCTTTAGTGGCCTAACAGACATTTGGAGTTGCTAGATCTGCCACAACATAGAATCAGAGGTTGGGTGGAAGGCCTCTGATGCCTTCTGGCCCAGTTAGCTGACTGTCTTCTCAGAGCTTGAGCTAGGACATCGTTGATGAGCTGTTGCAATGGTTCAGCTACTCCATCTCCCTTGGCAAGCAACAGGGGCATCAGACCACCAACAACATCCAGTGCTGGTCTAGAGTGAGAACGGGTCCAGACTCATGTCCAATATCAGGACCCAGAGATGATCAGGGCAAAGCCAGAACCCAGACTAGGAAAAAATGGATGTCCTGGGGCTTGCCAGGGAAGGTGCCTTTCCTCTGAACCTTTCTCCCCATGTCAGGAACAGACCAAGCCTCATCAGCATAGGGGAAATGGCATGCAGCCCATGCACTGGACAGTTCTCAGGCCAAACGTAGATGATTGTGAGCAGTGTTGGACGTTCTCAGGCTCTCTTTTCTCCTCTCTCCAGTAGGGATGTTTACTGATGACTCAAAGGCATACAGCTCTTCATTCAGGCTATGAAGAGAGAGAAATGCTCTTGTTGCTCAGCTAACAGAATGTGTTGAAGTCATCTGTACTTTTAAGCCTAGGATGTACTTTTGAAGCCTAAAGCCTTTTTGTACTTTGCAGCCTACAACCTTTTTCTGGGTGGGCACTCAAGTCCCTTCTCTTGTACAAGTTTCCATAGGGATGGGAGGATGCAGTCTGAGCTGCAGACCCTGCTCTTCCTGGTGTTTCATGGTGTTGAAGCTGACTCCATTGCCCCCACCCCACCCCCGCCCTTGTTTCCCTGATGGAAAAGGAATCATCCCTGCACGATGCTGACACTCAGAGAAGACACAGTAGACCACTTTGCACATTCACTGGTACTCTCCTTTCCAGAGAGAATCATGACAAATCTCACCAAAGTCTACTGCATCTACCAGATGTGCACCTCAGCCTAGCAGGTCCTGGGCCAGCACTTCAATTGGTGAGTGCCCACTGCATGCACAGCACCGGGGTGAGGCTCCCATGTACTAGTTGTAGGTCTTGGGAAGGTCACTGTACCCCTCTGAACATCACTTTCCTCCTCTGAAAGGTGGGGGTGGTAAGAGGATGAAACTTGTAGGGTGACACTACGAAATCATAGGAGGAAACATGGCATGGGCTTCGCTTGTGCCTGGCTCTGTAGAAAGGGCTGCTGGACATGCTGGGCAACTTCATGGTTCCTATTTCTCTCTCCAAGGAAGACACTCTCAAGCTCAACCTTCACAGGCCTGTGGCCCTTCTGGGTTTACGAAAGGAAATGGAAAGCAGGCAGTTTTCCTATTTGCAAAGGATGTCTGAGAGTCCATCCAGCTGGTCCTGGTGGTTGTCCTTTATGGGACCAGATTAGGGGGACACTGGGAGCAGGCAGAGCAGCCCAAGTGCCACTAAGTATTTGGAAAGTCTTGGTTGGGGTCATTTCTTTCAATAATGTATGTTAAGCACCTAGGAATGCAGGCACTTTCTAGTCACTAAGATACCTGAATGGGTAAAGTAGAGAAAATGTCTAGGTCTCAATGCTAGTCTGAGGGCCAGAGAGGCATTCTACACATCATCAACACACATATCTAGAGCTCATCAGATGGGACATCCTTGGGGCCTACTCTAGGGATGAATGGATCTACCTCTATTTGGTCCATGAGGATGGACTCTAAGATCAAGTAAAAACAGGATAGGTCTTTGGGTCCAGAAGGAGGGCCTGCTGCCTCCACAGAGCAGGGTGGGAGACTACAGGGGTTGTTGCTGGGGAGGGACTTTCAGAACCACGGATGTCACAGATGTCTTGATTTCCATGGGAGGGCTTCATGGGGCAGCTTCCTGTGAAGAAGCCAATGAGTACAAGAGAGCTGTGGAGGGGGTGTCAAGCTCACTGGGAAGCAGAGCACAGTCTGGGCTGACTTGGTGCCTAAAACACCCATCCCATGGATGGTCCGTTCTTGCTCTGCCTGCCCCTTTCCATATCCACCTCTGCTGGCCACCACAAGTGGGGCCAAGAACAGAAGGTGTAGGGACCAGACTATTCACCAATCGGCCTCCAACCTACGCCCTGATACTGGTCGGCACGGAGGATGCAGTAGACTAGGCCCATAGCCATGAAAAGGAGAGCATAAGTGGAAAAACCAGATTCATACAGGTTTTCTGGATGACCACGCCTTCCACGGGAAGGACTGCTCCAGAGGAGTTGGAAGTGGGCTGGGGCCATTCTGTGGTACCCACAAAGAAAGAATGATGCTGTGGGAGTAGCATGTGGAGTGAAAGGCCAGGCCTCTGACTCTGCTCCACATATGACTCTCCCAGCACCCTGTGTCCCATCTTGGGTACCTGGCCTGACCAGACATTGCAGGATATCAGCCAGTCCCTGAACAGTGCCCCTTTGGAGGTGAAGGGGGCTTATGTTCATCTGAGGCAGTATGACTGGGACCTGAAGAACCATGCCCCCATTTTCCTGATGCAGCGGGAACTTCTACAGCTCACTGAGGCTGAGACGGAGGGTAAGGGGCATTGCAAGCTGGGGTGGGGTTCATGGGCTGGGTACTCCTTGAAAGGCCATGAGATCTGTCCTATTTGGGGAAAGGCACATGGAAAGTCAGTGATGGAGATGAACCTTTCCCTTTCTCCTGCTGCAGTGTTAGCTTCAGGACTCCTTGCAGTGGCAGAGCCAGCCAAAGGACCTCCCATGGAGCTAAGGCAACCCTGGCTCTGAAAAAGCCATTCCCTCCAGTGTCAGAGCCAGCCTCCCCTCCATCAACTGTTCCAGAACTGGAACAGGGGCTCCCATGTTCTGGATGGACGCCAGGTCCTGAAACGCAGACAGCTGGACCATCAGCTTGCCGGGGAATTTTCAGTCCAGCTCTCCCAATAGACACCCAGCCCACTTCTGCCCCAGAGACTTCCTGCCACCCCAAGAACCAGCTGAATGAGCTGAATGAGAAGCTTAACTTCCTGGACTTCCCTCCCAAGCTGGTGGCAGAGCAACTGACATACATGGATGCAGTGAGCAGCTGGGTTCTCAGAGCAGGGCAGGGCAGGGCCGGCTTTTCTTCTACTCTCAGCTGCCCTCTACCTGCCTTGCCCTGATGTGGATTTCTATGATATGGGACCAGATCTCTGCTGCACCCCTTCCCAACCATGGAAAACCATCAGGGTGCTTAGACCTGAGCTGTCACTGTCCAGCTGCGGATTGTGGAGACAGACACTGATAAGGACTGAGGTAGAGATACCATGGAGATTAAATGAGCCAGAACAGAGAGGCAAATGGGCAGGCCCTGGTCCCTTGGGTGCAGGAGGGCAGCTCCCTGTGTGCAGCCAAGTCCATGGGTCACCCACCCATCTTCCGTGGAGCTGAGCACCCCCAACATGTAGTAGGCATCTGATGTGTGCTTAAGGACAACATAGACAAAAACGTGGTTTCAGCTACCATGTGAGAATGTGTATCTGAAAGGAGAGAGGGACCACAGGGATGAATAATTGGAGGAGAAGATGCCTCCCTGGGAGCACCACCTGGAACTGCTACCAGGAGCTGGGATGACCAGGGTGCACATGCCCTCCTTCCTTCCCTTGCCTCTCTTGGCTCCTGGGTCATCCTGTACTGGGTGCACTCAGAGAAAAAGAATGGAATGCAATCTAGGCTCTCTAACCAGGCTCAGGCCACATTTGCAGCTTCCTGAGTTCCAGCTCGCACCTGTGACCCCTACCTCGGACATAAGTCTTGCATGTGAGAACATGTGTTTGGCTAAACAAACCTCCCCTGTTCTCTAGGAGCTGTTCAAGAAGGTGCTGCCCCATCAGTGCCTGGGATCCATCTGCTCCAAGCGCAATAAGCCTGGCAATGAGCACCTGGCACCCACAGTCCGGGCCACCATCACCCAGGTCAATAGTGTGGCCAACTGTGTCATCACCACCTGCTTTGGCAACCTAAGCATGACAGCCCGGGACAGGGCCATGGTGGTGGAGCACTGGATCAAGGTGGCCAAGTTATGCTATGGGAGGCCCGGCTGAGTTGCTCTCCTGAGCTTCGGGAACTGCTCTTCTGTCTTGATCAATTGTCAGGGTTGAAGTCCCCAGGCTACGATCTAGGGACCATGCAGTCCCTAGGCTCTTCCTTCCTTGGGGATGCTGACCTTAACTTGCATGGCCCAATGTTGGGATGCTCAGATCCTACATGACCCCTTCTTTGGAGTGAGGTCCACTCCTCCCTCTCCCCAGCAGGGTTACTCTTTAGAGTTGACCTGTGCCCTTCTGCAGGTCCCTGGACGTCTGCTTCATCCAGGAGGAGAGGGGGGATTGAAGCTCTAGAGCATATAGGGCTCCTGCTCTCCCTCTGACAGCTCCTTCTCTTCCCTCCCCCAGGCCTGTCAAGTCCTGGGGAACTACTACTTCCTGCATGCCCTCCTCTCGGCTCTGCAGAGTGTCTCCACTCACCACCTGAAGGGGACATGGGAGAAAGTTACCAGATGAGTAGGCTTCTCACCATGGTGGGCCCAGGATGGATGAGAGATCTCCCACAGGCTTGTCCTTTTCCCCCTCAGTCAGCTTGGACCTCCTGGGAGGAAGCAAATCCTGACCAAAGGACCCAGGCCTGTGGCCAGTTCTCTCAGCCTCCCTGGGGAATAGGCCACCATGCCTCCTGCTTTAGAAATGAGTTTTCCTCAATGCCCCACCCTGGGCTGAGTTGAATTCAATATTTTCATGTGTTGGCTTGACAGCCACTGAGCTCTCTGTCCATTCGAAACCCAAATCCAGCAAAACAGAGCAGTTCAATTCATCTGGGGATGGAGGCACAGGATGACCCACATGAGAACTCCCTCCCATGTCCTACAAAGACCTTAGTGCTCAGAGGAACCCAGAAAAAACCCTCCTCCGAGCAGTTTGACATGCTGGGCCTCTCAGAGAAGAGGGACTCGCATGCTACCCTGCCACATTATTCCTACACTGATGCTACCTTCTTTCCCCTCTATTCAGGAAGACCTTGAAAAGTTTTTAAAAACTCTTCAAAGAAGACAACCCACAGGGCAGGAAAATATTCGTCAAGGTAGCATGGAAGGTGCAGGTCTAGAAAGAGAGGAGGGGTGTGAGGGAACATAGTCCTGTGTGGATAAAGTAGGGAATGGCCCGTGGCATTCCTTGGGGAGGGGAAGCCTTTGGCATGAATGTGGTGACAGCCTGAGCTGAAGATTCCATTGGGGGTGGGACAAGCTGATTTTGCCCATCCAGACTCCCTAGGCTAGGTTTCCTGTCTCTCTATATCGATAGCTGGTCTACATGGAGGCTTGTATAAAACTTGACAGGCCTCTGCTTAGCGGTGGGATTGGGATGGGTCGTGGGCCACAACAATGATGAGAGTAATAAGATCCTGAGTCCTCAGGAGACCATGGGAGGAAGGTGGAGTTCTCCCTTTTCCTGATGAGAAAACAGGCTCAGGGAGGCCAGGCTACTGGCTCAAGGTCACACATGGACCGAATGTGGTAGCTGAGATTGTTCTAGAAGGACACATGGCATGCTTCAGGATAATGGAGCATCAGTATCAGCTGTCTTAGGTCAGGTGTCTAGGGGCTGATGTCAAAGACGGTGGGGGCAAGTGGACTGAGGGTATTCTGGTCTCAAGGAACTTATCATTGGCCCTACAATAGCGGCCCTCTAATAAATTGGCCACCCTGGTGAGGCACCTCCAGAGAGTCCAGAAGAGGTTGCCGAAGAAGGCGAGTGTGCCTGAGGTATGGGGCCTCCAAGGTCAGAGGAGACGGGCTCCACACCGAGGGCTGGAAGCCTCCAAATCAGGACAGGTGGGTCTTGCTACTCCAGCTCCACCTCCTGTCGCTAGAGTTTCTAACTTTCTAATTTCCATGTGACCTGGAAGAGGGTCAAGAAAGCTGGATACAGAATGGATTTGTGGGTGGGGAGGGGCCCAGGGCTCCATACCCTGTGATTTTCAAAAAGCAGGCCTGGAAGTGATTAGAAGGAGTCTGATGTTCTGGGAGGGTGAGGGGAAAGCGAATCGAGGGGAAGCTACCAAGGGTCCTAGGCCCCTCCACGTGGGAAGCTGGGGTGGGCCAGGAGGCTGAAGCCTTTTCAGGGGAGGGTCCCTGTGGGCACCAGAGAGCAGGGACTCATCCCAGCCCTACCCCTCATGACACAGGGTGTCGTCCCATACCTTGGCACTTTCCTCACTGACCTGGTGATGTTGGACACAGCAATGAAGGACTATCTGGAGGTGGGTGAGCCTGAGGATGGTGCAGGGGGGACCAGAGTCCTGAGGTTTGGGAGCAAAGAGCCCCTGTACTGAGCCCAGAGCTTTCCATACTTGGCAAACCTCCCCCTCATGACAGCCTCCCAGTCACCCCTGTGAGCTGAGGTCTCTTGCCCATCTCAGTCCTGAGTGAAGGGAGGCTGCCCCTAGACTGGTGCCCAAGACTGGTGAAGCAGCAGAGCTTCCTGAAAGCAAAGCTCCATGAAGTCTGTCTGAATGGAATGCAGCTTCTCCCTCTGAGCTTGCCCATGGGGACAGAGTGAAGTCACGACCCTGCACATCAGCAACACTTCAGTAGCCCAGCAGCTCCTGCCTGCCTGAGGCTTTGGCTGCCCACTCCTGTCATCAGAGAGGGTTGTGTTGCAGGGTCCCAACATGGAGCCCACTCATCCGCCCCACGTCCTCCTTTCTCTGGACCCCAGGGCCTGCCCTAGACCCCAGTCCTGTTGTCTGTCTGAGTGGACCCCTGCTGTGTCGTGGCCTAAGCACAGCCTAAGGAGGGGTGGGTGTAAGGCGTACTACTAACCAGGGGGCCCTTTCTGAGGGACTTTGGTTGTCTGCTTTCCAGGGGAATGAGATCAACCACCAGAAAAAGAATACGGTGAGCATATGTGGTACTTCCTGTATGGAAGGGGAGGCAGTGGGTATCACAGATGTTCCTGGGAAGAACATTCCTCGGCTCCATCCCTCCATCTCACACTGACGGGGATAGGTTGCTAAGAAAGAAGTGGAAGACCCATCTAGTTAGTCAGTAGCAATAGAGGAAAGGCACCAGGGAGAACTTCCTGGTGGTGGGGCTATTTCTACTTGCCTCTGAGAACAGGTTGGGACTGGATGAGTTTGCAGGCAGGAGGGTGGCTATTTGTGCCAAGATCCAGGATGGATGCCCTGTCCCGCTGCTCAACCCTCACCTGGCCCTGCAGCTTCCCCACCCAGGCTCTGTATGCATCCTGTGCTTCTCTCTCAGCCCAGGAATACAGAGTCCTCACAGACATCATGCTGCTCCAGGTGGCTGCAGAGAGTTACAACCTAGAGCCCCAGGATCCATTCAGGGCCTGGTTCTGGTCTATGGAGTGGTTCAGCGAGGATGAGAGATGAGGCCCATCGGGACCTTGGTATGGGTTGGGTGGACTCTTTGTCCTGGCCCCTCCAAGGATCCTTCTTCTATGGCTCCCTGGGCAGCCGCAGGCCTCGTTAGAGGGTTACCTGACTCCAGCTGCAGGAAAAGCCTGGGAAGGACTCCTGAATTGAAGCTGCTGGTCAACTCACAGCTGTCCCTCTGTCCTTAGCTACATTCTGTCCTGCTAGCTGGAGCCCCAGTCCAAGCTGGCCAGCAAAACTCAAGCACCCGAAGAACTGGCCACAGTCACCATCAGGCCTGAGCCCAAGTCCAGTGGCCATGCAAGGATTCCTCCTCGGCAGCTGGGGTCCTTGTGGTGCATGTGTCCCATCTGCTCAACACCCCTTCCTCCCACATATTTACTGATTTGGGGGGCCAAATATTTACTTTAATATTCACTTAATTAGTTTTAAATAGTTTTTGCATAGGTTAGAATAGCATTCTATTAAAGGCTTTTATTTATGTATTTTTTTGTCTCCTCTAGCCCAGGAATGTGGTTTCTTTTACTTCCTACAGTAACATAAAAGATGGATAGGCTCTCCTATTCATTCCTGAACCAAGAAATCTTACAGAGTCATCAGCTATTCTATGTGGGAGGAAGGAGAAGAGCCTGTCCTCCTCACTAGCTCCTGCTGGCACCCCCAAATCCCCTTTCTTCAGAGGACAGGTTCATTTCAGTGTAAGGAATTTGGGCAAACAGCAGAGACAGCCCTCAGGACTCCTGAGATGGAGAGCTTGCAGGTACTTTCCCAGGAATAGCAACTAGCACAGAACTGGTGAGTTTGAAGAGTTACTTACACTCCCCAGAACTGTGTCCTTCCAGGATAGGGGCTGCCTTTCTCTGCTCTAAAGCAGGAGGACTATTTCTTGCTTCCTTTTTGACACAGTGCTTTTGTGTTTGTGTTTGTGTATGTTTGGACCCAGTATTTGGAACTGATATTATTCTAGGTCAGTCTCTCGAATTGCATCAGCACTAAGTGGGGAAAACCATGTCAAGTGATCCAATCCTGCCTGTGGAAGAGACAAAGCCAGAGGAAAATGATTTGTAAATGGACTAAGGGCAGGCAGGACTTCCCATCCTCAGTTTCGCTCTAGGCTCTCCAGGTTCACCTTTTACCAAGATGGGAATCCTTCTGGGGTCCTTGCCCATGATCTCTGGATTCCTTTCCCTGCTTGTTTTGTGTGGGGGTGAAAAAAATGGGAGATATACCTTAAAGGACACAGCTGGGCCTGGTCCTATTCACATCTATGCTGACCTAGGAGCTAGGATTTCCAGCATTCCTGCATTTCCTTATGCAGTTCTTTGCAAGGCGGCAATGCCCTCCAGGCCCCAGTCTCTCGGTCAGATCCATGGTAGCCACTGTTCCCTGGCTGGGGCCTGATGGAGCAGGGATTGGTTTTCTTTTGCCCGGATAATGGTTCATATCCTTGGCCACACTCTCCTCGCTGGCCAAGGGGACTCTTAGGTCCATATCGTTCTGAAGTCCAGGGTCTCAAACATTCACCAGTTTACACACTCAGACGACACAGCTCCACTGACTTGGAGTTCACCTGACCCCTTGGACCTAGGGACAGATTGAAAGTGAGCAGATGAGAAGCATCTGTCATGCACATGGATGCCCAAACAAAGCAGGGGTAGGACTACTTCTATCAGACAAAACAGACTGTGAAAAAAATAAAAATAAAAATAAAAGTGTAGTCAGACACAAAGAAGGACACTACATCATCATAATGGAGACCATGCAATAAGATACAATAATTTGAAATATTTAGACACCCAATGTAGGAGCACTCAAATGCATAAAACAGTTAATAACAAATTTAAGGGAACTCTTTGACAGGAATACCATAGGGTGGGGGATTCTAACACCCCACTTCTATTAATGGAGACATGATCCAAACTGAAAATCAACAAGGAATCAATGGCTTTGAGTGACGCACTGGTTTGAACAGATAGATGCAGAACATTCTACCCTCAAACAGCAGAATACTCATTCCTTTCCAGTGCACATGGAACATTCTCCAGAAAAGATCATACGTGAGGCCACAAAACAAGTCTCAACAAATTCAACAAGACGGATATCATACCATGCATCTTTTCTGACCTCGATGCTATGGAACTAGAGCTCAACCCCAAGAAAAAAACCTGGAAAGACCACAAATCCATGCAGGTTAAAGAGCATGCTACTGAACAATGACTGGGTCCACCAAGAATTCAAAGAGGAAATAAAAAATTACATGGAAGCAAAATGACAAGCCAAGGGTCCCAAAACTTTGACATACAGCCAAAGGGAATCTAAGAGGACTGGTTCCAGAAATACAAGAACAATCCCCAATAACATAAGCTGACACAAAAGGATCTAGGGGAAAAAAATGGCATGGAGCTCCAGACCAGTTGCTCAGCCTTGGCGAGTTGGAGCTCCTGCTGTTGGGCCAATGCTTAGCTTCCATGTCTGCTCTAAATCTCAGCTTGGAGGGTGTTCTTGCCTTTCTTTCAGCACAATTCCCACTGGGGCCATTGGGGAATCAACCCTTCAGGGGATTCTTGAATGAGATAAACTTCCACAGAGGCCCAGGGAACAACCACCCTTTCCCCACTGGTGTATCAACATGACTGATTAGCTTTCTCTTGGTGGACCATTCCAAAGTGGTATTTTTGGGAAGATCCTCTCAGGCTCTCACCCCCTGGGTATCTCATGAAAATGCAGATTCTGATTGAGTAACCCTGGGAGGGAACTGAGAGTCTGTACTTCCAACATGATCCCAGCTGATGCTGAGGCCACTCGTCCATGGACCACATGGAGAAACGAGGTGCCAGCGGACCAATGGACAAAAGTTCATCTCTTTCACCACCAAAAAGAGATTTATCAGCAACAGTTTGACAGCAACAAAGAGGTGTTTTGATTGTCAGGAAGAAAAAACAGCCAGGACAGCGCTTTGTCCACACCTGCAGGTCTCTCCTCATGTCCTCCTCCAGATTATACAGAGGTAGGGTAGGAGGAAGCTCAGTTTATTGAGTTTGAGCTAAATCCTGAGCTTGAGTTCCTTTCTGCCTATTGGCCTGGGCACTCACTAGGCTGCTTCCTCTGTGGCCTCTGGGTGAGGCAGTTCTAAATACCAGTGCTTGCTTCCCCACTCCAGGTATACTGGAGAGAAAGGGAGGGAACACAAGAGAGTAACAGGAAAGTGACAATGTTTGGTCGTGAATGCTTGAAGGCATTAAAAATCACCTCTTGGACTATATCTCTTGGTCAGAAACCTATTAGCAACCAGTCAGTGGATAGACAGGCAGGTATATAGCAGGGATGGGGATTACTGGGAGCCACTGCGGACTGAACCTGGTAGTCCATTCACCAGAATTCACCCAGACCAAGAAACTGAGGCAAGACTTAAAGTGAGTGTATGTTATGTTAACCCATGATTTGATTCATGTGTGCCATTTAAGAGAAAGAAAGAACAACAAAAAAAGACATTCAAAAATATAGGCTCAACTATAGAGAGCAAACTGGTGGGAGCCAGGTAGGGGAATGGGTGAAATAGGGATGGGGATGAAGAGTACACTTATTGTGATGAGCACTGAGTCATATACACAACTACTGAATCACTACTGTTCACCTGAAACCAAGATACACAGTATGTCAGTTAGACTGTAATTTCAAAAATTAAAAAAAAAAATGGGTATTATGAGATCAAAGATGAGAAGATGCTATCAGGTCTCATCAGGCTGAATGTAAATCTACATTAAAGATCAATGAAAATGTCCAAAGACAAAAGTGAAATCCGTTTATATGAAAAAGGCAGTGCCCACCTCTGTGTTCACAGAAAAGATAACTTCCTATGATACTGGCCATTGTAAAAGCATTTCACTCAAGTCCTATGGGAGCTACCTTCCCCTGGTGTTTCCATTCTACTTGGTTGTGTGACTTTATGAAGTAGTTGAAGTAACTATTCTTACCGCTTGTTTCATGGATTAAACCATATTTGGCTATTTGTAGCCATTGAAAGTTTGGAGCTGGAAGACCTTCTGGAAAACATTTAGCATTCGTATCTCTCATCGACTTCCAGATAAGGAAACGGAGGCCCTGCAAGGGCACCAATGGAACAATAACACAGATGAGGGCCTCTTGACAGCTAGTTCGGGATCCTAACTCACTGAGGAAGAGTGAAGAAACCCTGTTCCTCCAGAGCCAATGGACACATCCTTGGAATGTGTAATTTTCCAGGAAAAGTGAAATTCAGTCAAACATGGAAAGACACCAAATAACATCATTTAAAGAAAATCCACTGTGATCCTCTGCACTGTTTATTAGGTTCCATATATGAGTGAAGCCATATGATAATCGTAGGGGAAGGGAGGGAAAACTGAATGGGAATCCACCGGAGAGGGAAAAAGATGATGAGAGGTTCTTTTTTTTTTTAAGATTTTATTTATTTATTTCACAGAGGGAGAGAGATCACAAGGAGGCAGAGAGGCAGGCAGACAGAGAGAGGGGGAAGCAGGCTCCCCGCTGAGCAGGGAGCCCAATGCGGGCCTCGATCCCAGGACCCTGAGATCATGACCTGAGCCGAAAGCAGAGGCTTTAACCCACTGAGCCACCCAGGCGCCCTGATGAGAGGTTCTTAATTAGAAAACAAACTGAGGGTTGCAGGAGGGGAGGTGGGTGAGGGAATGGGGTAATTGGGTGAGGAGTGTAAAGGAGGACACGTGATGTGATGAGCACTGGGAGTGATATGCAACTGATGAATTATTGGGCATTACATCTGAAATGAACAATATACTGTATATTGGCTAACTGACTTTCAACAAAAAGTACAATCCAGGGTTCTGTGTTTTCCTGTTTTCAATGGGGAAAATACAGGATGATTTCTTTTCTTCCCTCAAGCAATGAAATGAGATAGCCTACTCATGAAGAGGCAATTCTCAGGGCGTGCTGCCTTTTTTATTTCAGCCCTAAAGAGGTTTCCAAACATGCTTTTATCAGTTCCAGTCCCCTTGCCCTTCTAGTCAATTCTGAGCACTCTTGACAGGGTGGCAAAACCTTTTTTTCTTCAAGGTGAGTCACCTCAAGCAGGTAACATCTGTACTTGCCACAGAAGTCACTACAGGTGTGCAACCTCCATCATTTCCAAGGGCCTCACTACAAGCTTTCCGTACAGGTGGCATGAATACTGGTGGCTGATGGTTTTATCTTTGATGACATCGATCCCTTTGGTTCACTTGTGGGATAACTAGGGGCAGGGTCTCCACCTCACTCATGGAGGGGATACAGCTCTCCAGCTCACCTTCAAACACATCCCTCTCCTCTCTCTCACAGAGGAACCTGCAGAACTTAGTGACCACAAACTAGGAACACATAGCAAATGTATAAAGTTCTTACCTGAATGCGGATCAGCATGTGAATGACAGAATGGTCCCTCTTTGGGTTTGACCCCAGTGTCCTTGAGTCATTCTAACCTTCTTTGCAATTGACTCCAGAGAGTAGCCCTCATCCCATGTCATGTAAGACTGTGTCCCTCATCTGATTAAGAAACTCTTCAAACATTAATGGAGCAGAGTGCAATCAAAGGCTCACTGTGAAGAAGGGCTGAGCTTGTGGATAAGTCCAGGCATAAGTCTCAATGCTCCCATCATCCACACAGGGGATGCCCCAGATGGACAAGGTACCATTTCCAGGACACACCTCCTGCTGGCCCACCGTCCATGTTCCTATCATCATGCCATCACATATTGTCAGGACCCCATCATCAGGCCTGTGCTTCTCCAGTTCATGGTGCTGCCTGTCTCCACCAATGAACCTTTTTCATCTCTGAAGTTGGAGCTCAATAGAAATCATCTTCATCAGCTTCACAAAACAGGATTTGGCAATGATTTAATGGATAGGACCTGTAAGGCACAGGATGAAAAAGAAAAATAAATTCACACACTGGACATTCAGAATACTTCAAATCTTTGTGATTTCAAAGACATTATCAACCAAGGGAAAGCACAGTCCACAAGACGGGAGACCATTACTTGCAAACCACATATCTGGCAGGGGCTCAACATCCACCATGTCTAGAGATCACATAAACTCAACGACAAAAAAACAAACTCAATGTGATGTGTGAATGTACCAATGGGGAATATACATAAACTCAAGGATAGGCACATGGAAGGAAATTTGAAAAGATACTTCCCATCACTAATTTTTTGGGAAAACCTGATTATAAAAAGCAAGGAGATACCATTTCACATCCATTAAGATGGCTCGCCCCAGGGAAAAAAGAAAAAAAAGGACTTAGAAGAAAAGGTCAAGCATTGGCAAAGATGCAGAGAAGTTGGAAACCTTGTTCATTGTGTGTGGTAGGAATGTCTAATGGCATTGTTGTGAAACCAGTATGGCAGTTCTTCAAAAAAGTCAACATTAGAATTACCATGGGTTCTAGTAATTCCACTTCTGGGGGAGATACCCAAATTAATTAACAGCATGGTCTTGAAGACATATCTGAACACATCTTTTCATGGCATTATTTTTCCTAAGAGTTAACCCATGAATGCAATCCAAGTATCTGTCCAGGGAGGGACAGATGTTCTATATACACACGTTGGAATAGTATTCATTCTTTCAAGAGGAGGAAAACATTGACATATACCACACCATGGGGGAACATTGAGGATATTATGCTAAGTGAAATGAGTATTCATAAAAATATAAACTTTGCAGCACTTTTAGGACCTCCCTAAAGTAGATTCCTAAAGACAGCAAGTATAATGGTGTTTGTCAAGGATGGGAAGGAGGCGCTCATGGGAAGATTCTGATTCATGGTATAGAGTTTTAGTTTTACAAGATGCAATGAGATGGGATGATGGATTACACGGAGGTTGTACAAAGATATTAATGCATTTAATAGATTTAGAATGTACTCCATGAACTTCACGTACTTAATGACATAAAATAAATTATATTGAAAAGCTGCAAAGATGGAGAAATGAACACAGGACTCCTTCATCTGGCCATTTTTACCCTTCCACATAGGTTCTATCTCAGGCATTTTACTTCAGCCATGTTCCTTGAGACAACTTAGATCAAACAAAATGTTGTCATTCTGTGCCCACTTAAAGGTTTAAGATCAGAGTTGTCCAAAACATGAAAACGTTATTTGAGAAGGTAATTTTCAGAGTTAATTTATTGAGACATTTTATTCCTTGATCATTTCTTAAGCAGAACACAAATTTAAAATTCTACTTCATCTACTTTCATTTTAATTTGTTCATTTTCCAACTCAGAATCCATTGTTTATGCAAGTGGCTTGGATGTTTTATCCCTATCATAATCTACTGACTTTAGGTCCTGCTCTTCTTAGTTTTGTTTATGTGTCATTCTTTTTACCAAGTCAACTTTCCCGAGGCTCATTATGAATAGTAAAATACTTTTTGCCCCAATTTTATTGATATAATTGACATAGAGCACTGTGTATGTTTCAGATACACAACATGACGATTTCACTTTCTTTTTTTTTTTTAAGATTTTATTTATTTATTTATTTATTTGACAGAGAGATAGAGAGCACAAGTAGGCAGAGCAGCAGGCAGTGGGAGAGGGAGAAGCAGGCTCCCCGCCAAGCAGGGAGCCCGATGTGGAACTCGATCCCAGGACCCTGGGATCATGACCTGAGCCGAAGGCAGCCACTCAACTGACTGAGCCACCCAGGCGCCACAATGATTTCACTTTCATAGACCCTAGAAAGATGACCAGAATAAGTTGAATTCACCACCCATCTCTTAGAGATACAAAGAGAAAGGAAAGAAAAAAGAAAGGAGAGGTTTTTCTTTGTGTGATGAGAACCCTCCGAATTGGCTCTCTTAACACCTCTCAAATACACCACAGAGCAGTATGAACTGTAGTCATCGGGTTGTACATGACATCCCTATTATTTATCTTAAAACTGGAAGTTTGTACCTTTTCACCATTCACTCAATCTGTGCCTCACCCTCTGCTAAACACAATTGGATGAGTTTTGACACATGTATATACTCATGACAATGAACATAGACATCATTCTTGAAAGTTCCCTGATGCCTTTATAATCCTTCCCTCCCGCAATCATCCTGTTATCAGGTAATCACTGTTGCTTGCTTGCTTATTTATTTATTTACTTATTTTTGTGCAAGGGCGCTCTTTATTTTGTATTTGAATTCAAATAATTGAGGAGGAGCAAGATGGCGGAGGAGTAGGAGACTGATTATCATCAGGTCCCAGAAATTCAACCAGATAGTTATCAAACTATTCTGAACACCTAAAACTTCTACAGGAGATTGAAGAGAAGAAGAGCAGCAATTCTAGGAGGAGAAAATCAACCACTTTCCAGAAGGCAGGATGTGCAGAGAAGTGAATCTGAAGCGATGGGAAGATAGACCCCAGGGGGAGGGGCTGGTTCCCGGCAAGTGAGAGAGCAGCGGAGCACAAAATCTGAAATTTTAGAAGTCTGCTCCACTGAGGGATGTCGCCCTAGAGGATAAGCGTGGGGTGAAGCCCTCGCGGGGACAGAGTGGTCTCAGGACATGGGGACACAAAAAGACCGGGGTGTCTGAGCATGACAGAGCTCCCAGGTCTCAGAGAGAAGCTGACTGGAGAGGTGGAGCCAAGCTAAGAAGGTGTCTCTCAGCTCGGTGTTACCTTGGGTGGTGATCCAAAACACAGTCGGGCCACTGCTTTTTAAGCAGCACCTTATGGGCAGAAGACACGGAGAGATGCCCTCCTTCCTCTTCCGGGAGGGGTGTCGCGGGAGCGGCTGCAGGAATCTGCCAGGTTCAGAGATTCTAAACAGGGCTGTGCGCCAGAGACAGAAACATTCGATCAAAGGCCAGGTAAGTTCAGAATGCGGCCGGAGACCAGGGAGATAGAAGGGACGGATTGCTTTATTCTGAGGGCACACTGAGGAGTAAGGTCCCGAGCTCTCAGCTCCCCCGGGTCAGAGACTGGAAGGCCGCCATTTTCAGTCCCATCCTCCAAAGCTGTGTGGAAAGCATTCAGGGAACAAAAGCTCCTGAGAGGGAATGAAGCTGATTACTTAGCCTGGCCCCTGGCAACTGCGGTGCACTTCCTCCTTGGGCAAAGACACTTGAGAATCACAGCAACAGGCCCCTCTCCCAGAAGACCAGCAAGAACATCCAGCCAAAGCCAAGTTCAAGATCACTGAAAATTGTTGAACTCCAGAGCTAGGGGAAAGCAACACAGAGAATTCATGGCTTTTTCCCCATGATTCTTTAGTCATTCAAAGCCAAATTCTTTGAATTTTATTTTTTTCTTACCCTTTTCTTTTAATTTTTTTCCTTTTTCTTATTGTAAGGTCTTTAACTATTTTACCTTATCAACAATTTTTAATCTTTTTAAATTTTTATTGTTATATCACTTCATTGTATTTAACCTTATTTTTGGCATACATATAGGGTCTGTTCCATTCACCAGTCTAATAGAGATAGAGATAGAGACAGAGATAGAGATAGAGATAGAGACAGAGATAGAGATAGAGACAGAGATAGAGATAGACATAGATACAGAGATAGAGATAGAGATAGAGATAGAGTAAGAGGCAGAGGTAGATATAAAAACAGAAATAGAGGGCGCCTGGGTGGTTCAGTGGGTTAAAGCCTCTGCCTTCGGCTCAGGTCATGATCCCAGGGTCCTGGGATCGAGGCCCACATCAGGCTCTCTGCTCAGAGGAGACCCTGCCTCCTCCTCTCTCTCTACCTACTTGTGATCTCTCTCTCTTTGTCAAATAAAAATAAAAAAACTTTTAAAAAAAGAAATGGATAATATAGATATAGATACAGCATTTTGTTTTAATTCATTTTCTTTATTTTGTTTAGGTTTTCATTTGTCTAATTTGGTTTTTTTGTTTTTTGTTTTTTTCCCTCTTCTTCTCCCCTCACTTCCAGGCCTCTTCTGATTAGGTTAGTGTATTTTTCTCTGGGGTCATTGCTAACCCTTAGTATTTTCTTCTCTCATCAATCTATTCTTATCTGCATAAAATGACAAGGCAGAAAAAATCAATACAAAAAAAAAGAACAAGAGGCAGTAATGAAGGCTAGGGACCTAATCAATGTGGACATTAGTAATATGACAGAACTAGAGTTCAGAATGACGATAATTAAGGGGCTGGCTGGGCTTGAAAAAAGCATGGAAGATAATAAAGAATCCCTCTGTAGAGAAATTAAAAACCCTTTCTGGAGGAATAAAAGAACTAAAATCTAACCAAGCTGAAATCAAAAAAGATATTAATGAGGTGCAATAAAAAATGGAGGGACTTACTGCTAGGATAAATGAGGCAGACGACAGAATTAGTGATTTAGAAGACAAAATGGCAGAGAATAGAGAAGCGGAGGAAAAGAGAGACAAAAAACTACTGGACCATAAAGGAAGAACTCGAGAGAAAAGTGATACGATAAGATAAAACAATATTAGAATAACTGGGATCCTAGAAGAGGAAGAGAGAGAAAGAGGGGCAGGAGGTATATTGGAGCAAATTATAATACAGAATGTCCCTAATTTGGCAAAAGGAATAAGCATCAAAATCCAGGAGGCACAGAAAACACCCCCTTAAAATCAAGAAAAATAAGTCCACACCCCATCATCTAATAGTAAAACTTACAAGTCTCAGTGACAAAGAGAAAATCCTGAAAGCAGCTCAGGACAAGAGGTCTATAACATACAATATTAGAAATATAAGACTGACAGCAGACCTATCCACAGAGACCTGGCAGGCTAGGAAGAACTCGCATGTTATATGCAGATCACTAAACGAGAAAAATATGCAGCCAAGAATACTATATCCAGGTAGGCTGTCATTGAAAATAGAAGGGGAGATAAAAAGCTTCTAGGACATAATACCTTCTAGTTCCATCCAACAAAAACTAAAGGAATTTGCAAACACCAAGCCAGCCCTACAGGAAATATTGAAAGGGGTCCTCTAAACAAAGAGAGCCTAAAAGAAACAGACCAAAAAAGAAGAGACACAATATATAGTAACAGTCACCTTACAGGCAATACAATGGCTCTAAATTCATCTCTCTTAATAGTTACTCTGAATTCAAATGGACTAAATGCCCCAACTAAAAGACACAGGGTATCAGAATGGATAAAAAAAACAAGACCCATCGATATGCTGTCTACAAGAAACTCATCTTACACACAAAGACACCTCCAGATTTAAAGTGAGGGGGTGGAAAACAATTTACCATGCCAATGGACAGCAAGCTGGAGTGGCAATCCTTATATCAGATAAATTAGATTTTAAGTCAGAGAATATCATAAGAGATGATGAAGGACACTATATGATACTTAAAAGATCTGACCAACAAGAAGATCTAACAATTGTAAATGTCTATGCTCCTAAAATGGGAGCAACCAATTATATAAATCAATTAATAACAAAATCAAAGAACCCATTGACAATAATACAGTAATAGTAGGTGACATTAAAACCCGCCTTACTGAAATGGACAGATCATCAAAGCAAAAGATCAACAAGGAAATAAAGGCTTTAAATGACACCCTGGACCAGTTGGACATCACAGATATATTCAGAACATTCCATCCCAAAACAACAGAATACACATTCTTCTCCAGTGCACATGGAACATTATACAAAATGGACCATATTCTGGGTCACAAATCAGATCTCAAAAGGTACCAAAAGATTAGGATTATTCCCTGCATATTTTCAGACCATAATGCTCCGAAACTAGAACTCAACCACAAGAGGAAAGTTGGAAAGAACTCAAATACATGGAAGCTAAAGAACNATAACTAGAACTCAACCACAAGATGAAAGTTGGAAAGAACTCAAATACATGGAAGCTAAAGAACATCCTACTAAAGAATAAACGGGTCAACCTGGAAATTAAAGAAGAATTAAAAAAATTCATGGAAACAAATGAAAATGAAAACACAACTGTTCAAAATCTTTGGGACACAGCAAAAGTAGGCCTGAGAGGAAAGTATATAACAATACAGGCCTTTCTCAAGAAACAAGAAAGGTCTCAAGTACACAATCTAACCCTACATCTAAAGGAGATGGAGAAAGAACAACAAAGAAAGCCTACACCCAAAAGAAGAAGAGAAATAATAAAGATCAGAGCAGAAATCAATGAAATAGAAACCAAAAGAAGTAAGATTGTCAAAGAATAAAAATAAAATTAAAAAAAATGAAAAAAAAATGAGATTTATAAACCCCTGGCCAGACTTATCCAAAAGAAAAGAGAAAGGACTCAAATTAATAAAATCATGAATGAAAGAGGAGAGATCACAACCAACACCAAAGAAATACAAACAATTCTAAGAGCATATTATGAGCAACTCTACACCAGCAAATTTGACAATCTGGAAGAAATGGATGCATTCTTAGAGAAATATAAACTACCAAAACTGAACCAGGAAGAAACTGAAGACCTGAATAGACCCATCACCAGTAAGGAGATTGAAGCAGTCATCAAAAATCTCCCAACGAACAAGAGCCCAGGGCCAGACGGCTTCCCAGGGGAATTCTACCAAACATTTAAAGAAGAATTAATACCTATTCTCCTGAAACTGTTCCAAAAAATAGAATTGGAAGGAAAACTTCCAAACTCCTTTTATGAGGCCAGCATTACCTTGATCCCCAAACCAGGGCAAAGACCCATCAAAAAGGAGAATTACAGACCAATATCCTTGATGAACATGGATGCAAAAATCCTCAACAAAATACTAGCCAATAGGATCCAGCAGCACATAAAAAGGATTATTCACCACGACCAAGTGGGATTTATTCCTGGGATGCAAGGTTGGTTTAACATTCGCAAATCAATCAATGTGATACAAGACATTAATAAAAGAAAGAACAAGAACCATATGATCCTCTCAATAGATGCTGAAAAAGCATTTGACAAAGTACAGCACCCTTTCTTAATCAAAACTCTTCAAGGTGTAGGCATAGATGGTACATACATCAATATCATCAAAGCCATCTATGAAAAACCCACAGAGAATACCATTCTCAATGGAGAAAAACTGAGAGCTTTTCCCCTATAGACAGGAAGACAGTAGGGTTGTCCACTATCACCACTGCTACTCAACATATTACTAGAAGTGCTAGCTTCAGCAATCAGACAACAAAAAGAAATAAAAGCCATCCAAATTGGCAAGGAAGAAGTCAAACTCTCACTCTTTGCAGATGATATGATACTTTATGTGGAAAACCCAAAGGACTCCACTCCAAAACTGCTAGCACTCATACAGGAATTCAGTCAAGTGTCAGGATATAAAATCAATGCACAGAAATCAGTTGCATTTCTATATACCAACAACAAAACAGAAGAAAGAGAAATTAAAGAGTCAATCCCATTTACAATTGCACCCAAAACCATAAGATACCTAGGAATAAACCTAACCAAAGAGGCAAAGAATCTGTACTCAAAAAACTATAAAGTACTCATGAAAGAAATTAAGGAAGACACAAAGAAGTGGAAAAACATTGAATGCTCATGGATTGGAAGAACAAATATTGTGAAAACGTCTATGCTCCCTAGAGCAATCTAGACATTTAATGCAATCCCCATCAAAATACCAGCAATTTATTTCAAAGAAATGGAACAAATAATCCCAAAATTTACATGGAAGTAAAAAAGACCTGGAATAGCCAAAGGAATGTTGAAAAAGATAACCAAAGTTGGTGGCATCACAATTCCAGACTTCAAGCTCTATTACAAAGCTGTCATGATCAAGACGGTATGGTACTGGCACAAAACAGACACATCGATCAGTGGAACAGAATACAGAGCCCTGAAATGTACCCTCAACTCTATGGTCAACTTATCTTCAACAAAGCAGGAAAGAATATGCAGTGTGAAAAAGACAGTCTCTTCAACAAATGGTGTTGGGAAAACTGGACAGCCACATGCACAAAAATGAAACTGGATCATTTCCTTACACCACACACAAAAATAGACTCAAAATGAATAAAAGACCTCAATGTGAGAAAGGAATCCATCAAAATCCTTGAGAAGAACACAGGCAGCAACCTCTGCGACCTCAGCTGCAGCAACTTCTTCCTAGGAACATCACCAAAGGCAAGGGAATCAAGGGCAAAAATGAACTATTGGGACTTCATCAAGATTAAAAACTTTTGCACAGCAAAGGAAACACTCCACAAAACCAAAAGACAACTGACAGAATGGGAGAAGATATTTGCAAATGACGTATCAGATAAAGAGCTAGTATCCAAAATCTTTAAAGAGCTTCTCAAACTCAACATCCACAAAACAAATAACCCAGTGAAGAAATGGGCAGAAGACATGAACAAACATTTCTCCAAAGAAGACATCCAAATGACCAACTGACACATGAGAAAGTCCTCAACATCACTGGGCATCAGGGAAATACAAATCAAAACCACAGTGAGATACCACCTCACACCAGTCAGAATGGCTAAAATCAACAAGTCAGGAAAAGATAGATGTTGGCAAGGATTCAGAGAAAGGGGAACCCTTCTACACTGTTGGTGGGAATGCAAGCTGGTGCAGCCACTCTGGAAAATAGTTATGGAGGTTTCTCAAAAAGTTGAAAATAGAGCTACCCTATTATCCAGCAATCGCACTACTGGTTATTTACCCTAAAGACACAAAGGTAGTGATCCTCAGGGGCACATGCACCCGAATGTAAATAGCAGCAATGTCCACAATAGCCAAACTATGGATAGAACCTAGATGTCCATCAACAGAAGAATGGATGAAGAAGAGGTATATATACAATGAAATACTATGCAGCTACCAAAAGAAACAAAATCTTGCCATTTGCAATGATGTAGATGGAACTAGAGGGTATTATGTTGAGTGAAATAAGTCAATCAGAGATAGACAATTATCATATGATCTCTCTGATGTGAGGAACTTGAGGGGTAGTATGGGGGTTCATGGGTGGTAGGGAGGGAAAAATAATGAAAGAAGATGGGATCAGGAAGGAGAGAAACCATATGAGACTCTTAGTCTCACAAAACAACCTGCGGGTTACTGGGGGGTGGGAGGGTAGTGATAGGGTGGTTGGGTTATGGACATTGGGGAGGGTTTGTGCTTGGTGAGTTCTGTGAAAAGTGTAAGCCTGATGATTCACAGACCTGTACCCCCATGGCAAATAATATAAATAAATAAATAAATAAATAAATTCAATTAATTAACATATAAAATATTATTAGTTTCCAAGGTAGGGGCCAGTGATTCCTCAGTCTCATGTAATACCCAGTGCTCATTCCATCATGTTCCCTCCTTAATGTCCATCACCTGGTTACCCTACCCTATCCAGCAACCCTCAATTTTTTTCCTATGATTAAAAGTCTCTTATTGTCTCCTCTCTTTCATCTTCTCTCAGTTTTCCTCTCTTCCCTCTTGATCCTCTCTTTTGTTTCTTAAATTTCACATAGGAGTGAGATCATATAATTATTGTCTTTTTCTGGTTAACTTATTTTGCTTAGTAAAATACCCTTCAGTTCCATCCACATCATTGCAAATGGAAAGATTTCATTTTTTTCCCACTGAGTAATATTCCACTATATATACCACATATATACCATTCCATGTATATACCACATCTTCTTTATGCATTCATCTGTCCATGGACATCTGAGCTTTTTCCATACTTTGTCTATTGTTGACATTGCTGTTATAAACATTGTGGTGCACATGCCTCTTTAGATCACTATATTTGTATCTTTGGGGTAAATACCTAGTAGTGCAATTGCTGGGACATAGAGTAGTTCGATTTTTAACTTTTTCAGGAACATCTAAATTGTTCTCCAGAGTGGTGTGCCTGTTTGCATTCTCGCCAACAGGGCCAGAAGGTTCCCCCTTCTCCTCATCCTCGCCAACATCTGTCATTTCCTGACAATTCATTATGGTTTTGATTTGCATTTATCCCTGAAGCCAAGTGATGTTGAGCATTCCTTATTGTGTCTGTTGGCCTTTTGTATGTTTTCTTTGGAGAAATGTCTGTTCATGTCTTCTGCCCATTTCTTGATTGGATTATTTATTTTTGGGGTGTTGAATTTGATAAGTTCTTTATAGATTTGGGGTACTAGCCCTTTATCTGATAAGACATTTGCAAATATCTTCTCCCATTCTGTCAGTTGTCTTTTGGTTTTGTCAACAGTTTCCTTTGCTGTGCAAAAGCTTTTCATCTTTTATTGTTTTTTAAATTTTATTTATTTTTTATTCTTTGCCCCAGGGGTACAGGTCTGTGAATCATCAGGCTTACATCTTTCGCACCCGAATGTTTATAGCAGCAATGTCCACAATACCCAAACTATGGAAAGAACCTAGATGTCCATCAACAGATGAATGGATAAAGACGTTGTGGTATATATACACAAAAGCTTTTCATCTTGAGGAGCGGCAAGATGGCGGAGGAGTAGGAGACCGATTATCATCAGGTCCTAGGAATTCACCCAGATACCTATCAAACTATTCTGAACACCTACAAATTCCACCGGAGATCGAAGAGAAGAAGAGCAGCAATTCTAGGAACAGAAAATTGACCACTTTCTGGAAGGTAGGACGTGCGGAGAAGTGAATCTGAGGCGATGGGAAGATAGACCCGGGCGGAGGGGCCGGCTGCCGGCAAGGGAGCGAGCAGCGGAGCACAGACTCGGAACTGTTAGAAGTTGGCTACACTGAGGGACATCGCCCCAGAGACCAAGCGGGGGGTGAAGCCCCTGCAGGTACAGTGTGGTCTCAGGACCCACGGGGACACAAAAAGACCAGGGGTGTCTGAGCGCGACCGAGCTCCCAGGTCTCAGAGAGAAGCAGGCGGGAGAGATGGAGCTGAGCTGAGGTGTCTCTCAGCTCGGGGTTACCTTGGGCTGTGATCTGAAGCACAGCCAGGCCACTGATCTGTGAGCGGGGACCTCACGGGTGGCAGACCCGGAGAGACTCACCTTCCTCCTCCGGGAGGAGCGATGCGGGAGTGGCTGCAGGAATCCGCCGGGTTCGGGGATTCTAAATGGGGCCGCGCCAGAGACAGAGACACTCGGTCACAGGATGGGTGAGCTCGGAGAGCGGCTGGAGACCAGGAGATGGGAGGGACTGCTTTTCTCTGAGGCGCACTGAGGATTGAGGCCCCAGGCTCTCGACTCCTCCAGGTCGGAGACTGGGAGCCGCCATTTTCAGTCCCGTCCTCCAACGAGGTACGGAAAGCATTCAGGGAACAAAAGCTCNATCCTGAGAGCGAACCTGAGCAGATTACTTAGCCTGGCCCCTGGCGAGGGCGGTGGGAATCCGCCTCCGGCAGAGAAACTTCAGAATCACAACAACAGGCCCCTCCCCCAGAAGACCAATGGAAAAAACAACAACAACAACAACAAAAACCATCCAGTCAAAGTCAAGTTCACGATTGTTAAACATTTTGAAACTCCAGAACTAGGGAAAAGCAACAGATTCAATTCATGGCTTTTTCCCCATGATTCTTCAGTCATTCAAAGGTAAATTCATTGATTTTTTTTTCTTTGAACATTTTTCTTACTTTTTTCTTTTAAAATTTTTCCTTTTTCCTATTTTAATGTTCTTAACTCTTATATCGTATAAACACTTTTTATTCTTTTTTTAAATTTTCATTGGTATAATCATACTTTATCCCTTCATTGTTTTTAACCTTATTATTTTGGATACTTATAGGGTCTGTTCAATTCACCAATCTAATAGATATAGATAGATAGAGATAGAGATAGAGTCATAGACAGACAGATATAGAAACAGAAATAGATAATATAGATATAGGATTTTGTTTTATTCATTTTTGTTTGTTTTGTTTTTGTATGATTTTGTGTTTTTGATTTTCTTTTGTTTGTCTGTTTTTGGTTTGGGTTTTTTTTTTCCTCTTTTCTCCCCAGTTCCAGGTCTCTTCTGAGTAGGTTAGTGTATATTTCTCTGGGGTCATTGCTACCTCTTAGTATTTAGTTCTCACATCCATCTATTCCTATTTGCATAAAATGACAAGGCGGAAAAAATCAACACAAAAAGAAGAACAAGAGCCAGTAATGATGGCTAGGGACCTAATCAATGTGGACATTAGTAATATGACAGAACTAGAGTTCAGAATGACGATTCTTAAGGTGCTGGCTGGGCTTGAAAAAAAAAAGGAAGAAAATAGAGAAGCTGTCTCTAAAGAAATAAAAGACCTTTCTGGAGAAATAAAAGAACTAAAATCTAACCAAGCTGAAATCAAAAAAGCTATTAATGAGGTGCAATTGAAAATGGAGGCTCTTACTGCTAGGATAAATGAAGCAGAAGATAGAATTAGTGATTTAGAAGACAAAATGTCAGAGAAAAAATAAGAGGATGTAAAGAGAGACAAAGAACTACTGGACCATGAGGAGAGAATTCGAGAGATAAGTGATACCATAAGATGAAACAATATTAGAATAATTGGAATCCAAGAAGAGGACGAGATTGAGAGAGAGCCAGAAGGTATATTGGAGCAGATCTTAATACAGAATTTCCCTAATCTGGCAAAGGGAACAAGCATCAAAATCCAGGAGGCACAGAGAAGCCCCCCCAAAATTAATAAAAATAGGTCCACACCCCGTCATCTAATAGTAAAACTTACAAGTCTTAGTGACAAAGAGAAAATCCTGAAAGCAGCTCGGGACAAGAGGTCTATAACATACAATGGTAGAAATATTAGATTGTCAGCAGACCTATCCACAGAGACCTGGCAGGCCAGAAAGAGCTGGCATGATGTATTCAGAGCACTAAATGAGAAAAATCTGCAGCCAAGAATACTATATCCAGCTAGGCTCTCACTGAAAATAGAAGGAGAGATAAAAATCTTCCAGGACAAACAAAAACTCAAGGAATTTGCAAACACCAAGCCAGCCCTACAGGAAATATTGAAAGGGGTCCTCTAAGCAAAGAGAACCTTAAAGAAACATAGACCAGAAAGGAAGAAACACAATATACAGTAACAGTCACCTTACAGGCAATACAATGGCTCTAAATGTATATCTCTCAATAGTTACTCTGAATGTAAATGGACTAAATGCCCCAACTAAAAGACACAGGGTATCAGAATGGATAAAAAAACAAGACCCATCGATATGCTGTCTACAAGAAACTCATCTTACACGCAAAGACACCTCCAGATTTAAAGTGAGGGGGTGGAAAACAATTTACCATGCCAATGGACAGCAAAAGAAAGCTGGAGTGGCAATCCTTATATCAGATAAATTAGATTTTAAGGCAAAGAATATCATAAGAGATGAGGAAGGACACTATATCATACTAAAAGGATCTGTCCAACAAGAAGATCTAACAATCATAAATATCTATGCCCCTAACATGGGAGCAGCCAATTATATAAACCAATTAATAACAAAATCAAAGAAACACATTGACAAGAATACAATATTAGTAGGGGACTTGAACACCCCCCTTACTGAAATGGACAGATCATCAAAGCAAAAGATCAACAAGGAAATAAAGGCTTTAAATGACACCCTGGACCAGTTGGACATCACAGATATATTCAGAACATTCCATCCCAAAACAACAGAATACACATTCTTCTCCAGTGCACATGGAACATTCTCCAGAATAGACCATATTCTGGGTCACAAATCAGGTCTCAACAGGTACCAAAAGATTGGGATCATTCCCTGCATATTTTCAGACCATAATGCTCTGAAACTAGAACTCAACCACAAAAGGAAAGTTGGAAAGACCTCAAATACATGGAGGCTGAAGAACACCCTACTCAAGAATGAATGGGTCAACCAGGAAATTAAAGAAGAATTAAAAAAATTCATGGAAACAAATGAAAATGAAAACACAACTGTTCAAAATCTTTGGGACACAGCAAAAGCAGTCCTAAGAGGAAAGTATATAGCAATACAAGCCTTTCTCAAGAAACAAGAAAGGTCTCAAGTACACAACCTAACTCTACACCTACAAAAGCTAGAGAAAGAACAGCAAAGAAAGGCTACACCCAGCAGGAGAAGAGAAATCATAAAGATCAGAGCAGAAATCAATGAAATAGAAACCAAAAGAACAGTGGAACAAATCAATGAAACTAGGAGCTGGTTCTTTGAAAGAATTAATAAGATTGATAAACCCCTGGCCAGACTTATCCAAAAGAAAAGAGAAAGGACTCAAATTAATAAAATCATGAATGAAAGAGGAGAGATCACAACCAACACCAAAGAAATACAAACAATTCTAAGAACATATTATGAGCAACTCTACACCAGCAAATTTGACAATCTGGAAGAAATGGATGCATTCTTAGAGAAATATAAACTACCAAAACTGAACCAGGAAGAAACTGAAGACCTGAATAGACCCATCACCAGTAAGGAGATTGAAGCAGTCATCAAAAATCTCCCAACGAACAAGAGCCCAGGGCCAGACGGCTTCCCAGGGGAATTCTACCAAACATTTAAAGAAGAATTAATACCTATTCTCCTGAAACTGTTCCAAAAAATAGAATTGGAAGGAAAACTTCCAAACTCCTTTTATGAGGCCAGCATTACCTTGATCCCCAAACCAGGCAAAGACCCCATCAAGAAGGAGAATTACAGACCAATATCTTTGATGAATACGGATGCAAAAATCCTCAACAAAATACTAGCCAATAGGATCCAGCAGCACATAAAAAGGATTATTCACCACGACCAAGTGGGATTTATTCCTGGGATGCAAGGTTGGTTTAACATTCGCAAATCAATCAATGTGATACAAGACATTAATAAAAGAAAGAACAAGAACCATATGATCCTCTCAATAGATGCTGAAAAAGCATTTGACAAAGTACAGCACCCTTTCTTAATCAAAACTCTTCATAGTGTAGGCATAGAGGGTACATACCTCAATATCATCAAAGCCATCTACGAAAAACCCACAGCGAATATCATTCTCAATGGAGAAAAACTGAGAGCTTTTCCCCTAAAGTCAGGAACACGGCAAGGCTGTCCACTATCACCACTGCTATTCAACATAGTACTAGAAGTCCTAGCCTCAGCAATCAGACAACAAAAAGAAATAAAAGGCATCCAAATCGGCAAGGAAGAGGTCAAACTCTCACTCTTTGCAGATGATATGATACTTTATGTGGAAAACCCAAAGGACTCCACTCCAAAACTGCTAGCACTCATACAGGAATTCAGTCAAGTGTCAGGATATAAAATCAATGCACAGAAATCAGTTGCATTTCTATATACCAACAACAAAACAGAAGAAAGAGAAATTAAAGAGTCAATCCCATTTACAATTGCACCCAAAACCATAAGATACCTAGGAATAAACCTAACCAAAGAGGCAAAGAATCTGTATTCAGAAAACTATAAAGTACTCATGAAAGAAATTGAGGAAGACACAAAGAAGTGGAAAAACATTCCATGCTCATGGATGGGTAGAATAAATATTGTGAAAATGTCTATGCTACCTAGAGCAATCTACACATTTAATGCAATCCCCATCAAAATACCAGCAATTTACTTCAAAGAAATGGAACAAATAATCCTAAAATTTATATGGAACCAGAAAAGACCCCGAATAGCCAAAGGAATGTTGAAAAAAAAAAGCAAAGTTGGCGGCATCACAATTCCAGATTTCAAGCTCTATTACAAAGCCGTCATCATCAAGACAGTATGGTACTGGCACAAAAACAGACCCATAGACCAGTGGAACAGAATAGAGAACCCAAAAATGGACCCTCAACTCTATGGTCAACTAATCTTCGACAAAGCAGGAAAGAATGTCCAGTGGGAAAAAGACAGTCTCTTCAACAAATGGTGTTGGGAAAACTGGTCAGCCACATGCAGAAAAATGCAAATGGATCATTTCCTTACACCACACACAAAAATAGACTCACAATGGATAAAAGACCTCAATGTGAGAAGGGAATCCATCAAAATCCTTGAGCAGAACACAGGCAGCAACCTCTTCGACCTCAACCGCAGGAACTTCTTCCTAGGAACATCACCAAAG
>LNAC01001429.1:150046-171810 GCA_002007465.1 Ailurus styani
GGGAAAAATAATGAAACAAGATGGGTTGGGGAAGGACACAAACCATAAAAGACTCCTAATCTCACAAAACAAACTGAGGGTTACTGGGGGGTGGGAGGGTAGGGATAGGGTGGATGGGCTATGGACACTGGGGAGGGTTTGTGCTTTGGTGAATGCTGTGAAAGATGTAAGCCTGATGATTCACAGACCTGTACCCCTTGGGCAAAGAATAAAAATAAAATTTAAAAAAAAAAGCTTTTCATCTTGATGAAGTCCCAATAGTTCATTTTTGCCTTTATTTCCCCTGCTTTCTGTCACTTTAGATTAATTTTGCATCCTCTAGAATGTTATATACATGGAAATAGGATGTACAGTATGTACAGTATGGCTTGTTTTAGTCACCATAATAATTTTCAGATTCAACTTTGTTGTGTGCATCAATAGTTTGTTACTTTCCATTATTGAGTAATATTCCATTGTATGAATACACTAAAATTTGTTCATCCATTTACCTCTTAATGAACATTTCAGTTTTGTCCAGTTTGTTTTTCTAGATTAAGCTTCTGGGAATATTCATGTCCACATCTTTGTATAGACATATGCCTTCATTTCTCTGAAAATGGGATACCTAGATCAAATGGGAAACATATAACTTCTTAAGAAACTGCCAAATTATTTTCTCAAGCGGTTGTACTATTTCACACTTCTATCATTAGACTGGGAAAATTGCAGTTGCTTCACATCCTTGCCAAAACTTAATATGGTCAGTCTTTTTCATGTTAATTGTACTTGTAGGCTTTGTAGACGTGTCTCAATATGATTTTCATTTGCCTTTCCTTAATGACGAATGATGTGACACATCTTTTCATGCATATATTTGCCATTTTAAAACCTTCTTTGGTGAAGTGGCTGTTCAGATCTTTTGCCCTTAAAAAAACTTGGATTGTCTTAATATAGGTTTCTATGAATTGTTTATATATTAGCGATACAAGTCTTCTTCAGATATATGTTTTATAAACATTTTCTCTCACTTTATGCATCATGGAGGATTTTTAAGAATCAAGAAGTTACAGCTTGCAAGGTAGATGGCACTCCCAGGCTGATGTGACTCATTCCAGAGTTTCTGGTACTTTAGTAGCTTCTTCTGTTACCAGACCTTCCTCCAATTCTCTCTCATCACAGTGACATGGAAGCATCAGGTCACCTCCACTTAAAAACTTCAGGTCAGCTCTGGCTTCCACTGCCCACGCTCTACCTCATTTAAAGCAATGGTGCCATACTTCCACAATTTTCTTCCTTGTTTGGTAACACATAGGAACAATTTTTTCCTTGTATATCAGATTATTACATTGTATGTTTTAAATCCATGCAATGTTGTAAGTTATGGCTCAACTGGAAAAAATGAAACATCCCGTAGCACTTACAATAGCTGCATAACAAATGATCCCAAATCTTAGTCCAAATAAACACTCTCTCTTATTGCTCAGAAGCCTACAGTTCTGATGATAGGAGTCAAACTCAGCTGATCTCAGGTGGGCTCACTCACACACCTGCAGTCATATGGAATCTCAGTCTCTCTATGTGTAAGTGGTTCAGCAGAATTCAGCCCCCTTATTACCATTAACCTGCTGTTCCTCTCTCTATGGTTCCAGTTCATTGCACTGTTGTACTAACACAGCTTCTGGCTGACTCTGGGATCCCTCTCACATGCTGCTGGGCTCAGAGGGTTTGTAGACCTCTAGGACTGTCTTGATTGGGTTCTCTGAGAGGCAGACCCTGAGAAAAGCATTTTAGTCTAAGTAGCTCATTCCAGAAAGTTGAGAAGTGGAGATGGAAAGGAAGGTAGAGGGGAAGCCAATATAGTGTCTTTGCTAATGAAGAGGCTACCACTGTGGGAAACTGGGGCACCATGCCACTAGGTATGTGCCTCGAGATTGTCCCATCCAAGAGACAAAGAATGGAACCTTTGCTGAGGCTGAGAATCATCTGGTAAGAGCTACATGAGCCTCTTTCCTCCTTTACCAGGGCTTTGACTCTGAGGGTTCTCACTCAAGGGTTTGCTGCAAAGGAGTCCTTGGCCCTGGAGGCTGGGTTTAGTCTTGTCAGTTAGGTTCCCAATGACCAATTTTAAGTCCATTACAAGTAGGCAATATGTGCCATGTTCAAGGACCTGGTGGGTAATCACAAAATGCAAATGGACTCAAACAATACCAGAAATAAGTCTGACCTGTTTTCCTTCACAGCATAATCATCTAAAGCTACTTTTGAAAGACTAAGTGGGATGGATTTCTACATTTAAGAGTTCTGGTGTGCCAGTAGTACATTGGCTGCACCTGTTACAGATTTGCTGTGGATCAGCAGGATGGAATGCCCATCGGAAGCCACAACTCCATCACCTTGTGCATGCATCACTGAACAGAAATCTCCTTTTAATGAACCAGCAGATATTTTTAGTCATTTATCAGGAAACACTTTGTTCCATGGGATGATGTATTACTGCAGAATATTAGAGAAATCTTTGTGGCCTCATGATTTGAAAGTCTATGAAGGAATTGAAGCAGTTGGATGCAAGCAAGCTTAACAGTAGAAAGAGTCTAAAATGGCCTAATTTCTCAGAAGATATTGTGTCAAAACTTGCACAATGTGGCTTCTGAGCTTGCTGTGCTCAAAAAATGAACAAGGGTTGTGACAAGTCCCTACTTCTGATACACAGGTTCTCTCTGAGACTCTGACTAAATGTTTCTGGACCTGCATATTTTTCTGTCTTTCAGATTTTCACCATCTCACAAGGCTGTGTTGGACCACCGTTTTGGCTCTTGTCCACTCCGCTGCCTATCACCAGCCACACTTTCAATCTATTGTATAGATGGATACCAATGTGAATAACTTCTTGCTTTCTAGGTGAAATAGCCCCAGCAGTATCAACATTCACACACAGGTTAATTGATTCACACATTCATTTATTTCAGGAAGTAGTGCTGAAAGCATCTGTGTGACCAATATTAGGGGGCTCAGCAAACACAAAGCCCCAATATTTAGTTACTCTATCTCAATGTCAAAGGCAGGGGAAAATAGAAATGTTCTAGTTCAAAGGCCAAGAGGCAGGAGGGATTCTCTCTAAGTCAGGGCAAGGACAGTCTTTTTGTTCTATCCTGGCCTTCAGTCGATCGGATGTGGCCCAGTCACAGTGGAGAGGGCAATCTGCTTAAATGTTTACAAATTTAAACGTTAATCTCATTCAGAGACATCCTCCACAGACACAGCTAGAGGAATGTTTGACCAAAATATCAGGGCACCCCACAACTCAATCAAGTTGACACATATAAGTAACCACCATAATATTTTTCATTTCTTTCAGCAGCCCCAATTATGGAGGTAACTTAGTTCATTAAACCAGTCTCTGTTCGTGGATATTTAATGATTTTTAACTTTTGTTATTGTAAGTAGCTCTGCAATAAATAGCCCTGTGCACAGGTATTCCATTTGTTTGCCACTGCATGAGTGGTTCAGTTTCCCAGAGGTGGGCTTTCTGGGTCAAAGGGTACATGCATATGTAATTGCCCCTC
Source organism: Ailurus styani (assembly GCA_002007465.1). Classification (NCBI taxonomy): domain Eukaryota; kingdom Metazoa; phylum Chordata; class Mammalia; order Carnivora; family Ailuridae; genus Ailurus; species Ailurus styani. Next base: position 153,592 of record LNAC01001429.1, read on the forward strand.
CTGGGGTCTGTACCAATTTGCATTCTGCCAACAATGCCTGAAAGCATTTGTTCCCTGGGGAAACAGGGATCCACATTTCATCAAGGAGAACAGCACCACTCTTGGCTATGGAGTTTGGTTTAGGACAAGCTGGCCAATGGGAGTGACTGATGAGAGTTTTTGTGAAAGCATGAGGACAGAGAAGCTGTCTCTTCCTGGAGACGGCTCAGCTAGCCATTGTAAACCTCCAGGCTCTAGGGGCAACCACATACAGAAAGCCTGGTCAAGAATGATATCAACAAAGAAGTAGTGGCCAGAGAGACAGAAAGGACAGTAAGATAAACTCCTTATGGACTAATAGAGCCCCTGGATCCAGCTGGAATTCAATCACAGGCTATTCTTACACTTTTTCAGTTATGAGACCAAAAATTCGGTTTCTAAAAGTTGAATAACATTTCACTTATATGTGGAATCTAAAAAATAAAATGAACAAGCAAAAAATGCAGGAAAAAAAACCCAGTAAATTGAAACTAGGGGTTGTCAGAGGGGTGGGGGTTTGGGGATGGGCCAAATGAGTGAAGGTGGGTGGGACGTATAAGCTTCCAGGAATGGGATGAATAAATCACAGGGTTTAAAAGTACAGCATAGGGAATATAGTCAGTGGTATTGTGATAGCATTGTATGGCAACAGAGCATAGCTACCCTTGTAACTAATGTAAAGTGTGCATCAACTCTACTACCATTTTCGAAAAGTTGAAATGAATCCATATTCCTACAGCCAAAAGAGTCCTACCAGATGCAGCTTGCTGCAAAAACATGATTTCTGCCTTCATGGATATTTACAATTGAAATGAAGACATGAAAAACAACCAGAACAATGAGAGATAGAATATTATCAGTCTCTATATTTTGTTATAGACTGAGTGCCATGAGTCCTTCAGAAGTCAGAGGAAGAGGAGGCAGTGAGCCTTGAGGGGATAGGATGTGAGTGGGTGGAACTTTGAAGAGCTCCATAATCCTGTGCCTGCAATTTGAGATCTGATATGGCCTGAGAACCAAAAGTTTTTGTAGTGTGGGGGAAAACTTGTGTTCAAGGTGAAGGTGCAGACACTTTAAACTATTGGCTTAGGGGATATGGTCTTAGACACTTCCAGGGGTGATAGATATGTCATATTTGGTAGATGTACAGTTTTACACTTTGAAAGTCTGAACTTTTTAAACTCTGAAACACATTTTCCCCTACAGTACCTAAAAGACTGTGCCTCTGTGCTTCCTGTGTCAGGGAAATGAGGGGTTATGTTTTCTGAGGACTAGATATTGGGGTGGGTGTCAGGGAATCCCACAGGCATGACTTGAAAAGTACCCATCCCATGGGCAGCAGGAAAAAGATAGGATGCATTAAGCACTTTAAATGTACACACTACACTCTCCAGTGTCTCCAGTTCATAAGTCTCTATTATCACCCTAGTGGGACTGTTGCATAAAAGTAGTAGGACTGTGACCTTCCCAAAGTTGCTTGACCAAGGGAGAAGGTGGGGCAACATCCAAGTTGGACCACTCTCCACTGGTCACCTGGGCACCCTGGCGCTGGCTGCCCATTCAGCATGTGGGTGCCCATCTCCCAACTTACTCACAAGTGCCAAAAAAGTGTTGTATGCCATGTAGTGCTTCAGATCCTTAGCCTGAGGAAGTTTAACCCCAAAGACAGAGCCTGAGGAAAGGACTTGAGCCACGTGGCTAACTGGGAGGTGGCCCAGGATGTGCTGGAGAAGTAAGGCAGAGACATCAATACAGGACTTGTAAGGAGTGAGCTACTGCTGTGGGCAACTGGGGCTCAATCCTGTTGGCGCCTCTAGGAGACTGTATGGGGCATGCCTCAGAATTTTCCCACTGAGCAGGGAGGAAGCCAGGGAACCTATTCATCAACTGGTTGAATGGTGTACTCAGGGCAGTAAGTTTCTTCTGGCCCCCAGGTGGAAAAAAAGGGAGAGGTAAAGAGATACCGGATGTAGGAAGCTGTCAGGGTGCATAGAAACTGTCCACCAACTGCAGGTGAGCAAAAGGTGAGCTGAGAGGAGTGGCACATGATGTCTTCTTCAGGAATCCCACTAAGAGTTCCCACCTAACATTTTCTGATCTTGATTGGCCACACTGTTCACCTGCCTCTCTTCTCTTGCCACCTAGAAGCCCCCTAGGATCAGGAACTGTTTCCACTCATAGCTGTATCCTCCATGCCTAGCATGATGTATGGGTCAGATCAGTGTCCTGTTAGGATTTATCAAATGAACAGATACCACCATATTTGTTTTAGCTTCTCCCTGGGTTCTTTACTCCAATTGTTCTCCAAAGAGTGCACTGCAGGTAAGATGGCAGTTTCCTCTGCTGCCACTGACCGAAGGCAGGGTTGGCAAGGAATCCATTCCATGTCTCCACATTAACCACTTTTGGCCCTCCCTCTGGATGTTGAGGCAGGAGGCCTCTGTGGCTGGACCAAGTCCTTGCCCAGCTTCCTGCCCACTCCTGGCAGGAAACAAATCTTTACTCTATGTGCCTTTGCAGGGTTGGGCAGGGTCCTCACTTATACTCCACACAATAGCTCTCACACCTGCAATCATAAAAGTCTCAAAACTGGTTGGCTGTCTTTGGGTTTCCAAAGATAAGCAGACTCATGCTGCCCAGATGTCTGGGTGGGGCCTGGTCCTCAGGTAGTTTCATTCATCAGTTTTGCAGTGATGTAGAGGGAAGCTTCTTCTGTCCGTTTAGGATAAACTTAATCCTCTAAGAAGTGACTGATCTAAAATTTCCATACAGGCAGGGCTTAGGGGCAGCTGTCTGGTTGGAAGGGGGATCAGGGAACTTACGTAGAGCTACCTTAATACAGCAAGCACCTCAGTGTCACTCAGGTGATATGTTAATTTGCAATGGCTTAATGGAGGGTTTGGTAGATTATGGGAAGCTAAATAAAGCCATCTCTTGGCCCCCTATTCCTTATGAACAAGATATCCTATGATAGAATTGGTAGTGAATGTGATGGGTGAGAGGCAGAGCAAAGCCAGAGAAGACCTTGACATTTAGCAACCAAAAATTCACCTGAACTCTGCTAGTTTTGTTTTTAATAATGTTGAGTGTTTTCGCCGGCAAATCAGGTTAAATCTCTGTTAGAAAGAACAACCATCACTCCTGAGCTTGGATGAGTATCATCTGTTTTTAGTGTTATAATTTTCAATATCTCCCCTGGCGCAGGCCCTGCCATCTGGATACTTACCTCCTCAACTGCTGGCATTGGAGAGCTGTCTCCATCTGTCTAGCTGAGAAACTGTGTTTACCACAGCATTAACTGATCTGCAGAGATTTTGAATTTGTAAATCTCCATGTTTCCCTGAATGAAAACAAACATTGTACCACAAATTCATTGTCAAAGAGAAACACCTAATATTGGTAATTAGCAAATAAAAAAGAGGCCATAGTACCCATCGCAAACCAAGACTCTTCCTCACAGGATGGATGCAACTGGATGAAGTAGTGAACAGAATTATTTTCTACTTCTACATGTGCATTTGGAAGTGGAATTATGTCCTTTTACAAGAGACCAAGGTTTTAAAACACAAAAGATACCCTGAATCGCTAAGGAAATGTTGAAAAAGAAAAAACAAAGCTGGGGGCATCACGTTCCCTGATTTCAAGCTTTACTACAAAGCTGTGATCACCAAGACAGCATGGTACGGGCACAAAAACAGACATATAGACCAATGGAACAGAGTGGAGTGTCCAGATAGGGACCCTCAACTCTATGGTCAAATAATCTTCAATAAAGCAGGAAAAAATATCTGGTGGAAAAAAGACAGTCTCTTCAATAAATGGTGCTCGGAAAATTAGACAGCTATGTATAGAAGAATGAAACTCCACCATTCTCTCACACCATACACAAAGATAAACTCGAAATGGATGGAAGACCTCAATGTAAGGCAGGAATCTATCAAAATCCTAGAGGAGAACACAGGCAGTAACCTCTTTGATACCGGCCACAGCAACTTCTTTCAAGACACGTTTCCAAAGGCAAAGGAAACAAAAGCGAAAATGAACTTTAGGACTTCATCTAGATCAAAGTCTTCTGCACAGCAAAGGAAACAGTCAGCAAAACAAGAGGCAGCCCACGGAATGGGAGAAGATATTCACAAATAACACTACGGACAAAGGGCTGATAGCCAAGATCTATAAAGTACTTCTCAAGCTCAATGCCCAAAAAACAGATAATCATGTCAAAAAATGGGCAGAAGACATGAACAGACACTTCTCCAAAGACATACAAATGACAAACAGACACATGAAAAAATGCTCATCATCACTAGCCATCAGGGAAACTCAAATCAAAACCACATTGAGATACCATCTTACACCAGTTAGAAAGGCCAAAATCAACAAGACAGGAAACCACAAGTGTTGGAGAAGATGTGGAGAAAGGGGAACCCTCTTCCACTGTTAGTGGGAATGCAACTTGGTACAGCCACTTTGGAAAACAGTGTGGAGATATATCAAAAAATTAAAAATAGAGCTACCCTGTGAACCCTGTAATTGCAGTACTGGGTATTTACCCCAAAGATACAGATGTCGTGAAAAAAGGGCCACATGTATCCCAATGTTCATAGGAGCAATGTCCACAATTGCCAAACTGTGGAAAGAGCTGAGATGCCCTTCACCAGACGAATGGATAAAGAAGATGTGGTCCATATATACAATGGAATATTACTCAGCCAGCAGAAAGGATGAATATCCAACTTTTGTATCAACATGGACAGGTCTGGAGGAGATTATGCTGAGTGATGTAAGTCAAGAAGAGAAAGTCAACTATCATATGGTTTCACTTACTTGTGGAACATAAGGAATAAAATGGAAGACTCTAAGAAAAGGAAAGGAGGAGTGAATTGGGGTAAATTCGAAGGGGAGATGAACCATGAGAGACTGTGGACTCTGAGAAACAAACTGAGGGTTATGGAGGGGTGAGGGGAGGGGGGAATGGGTGAGCCTGGTGGTGGATATTAAGGAGGGCACATATTGCATGGAGCACTGGGTGTGGTCCATAAACAATGAATCTTGGATCACTGAAAAAATAAAATTAAACATAATGGCCTTTTTTAAAAAAAGATTTTATTTATTTATTTATTTGACACAGAGAGAGAGAGAGATTACAAGTAGGCAGAGAGGCAGGCAGAGAGACAAGGAGAGGAGGAAGCAGGCTCCCTGCTGAGCAGAGAGCCTGATGCGGGCCTCGATCCCAGGACCCTGAGATCATGACCTGAGCTGAAAGCAGAGGCTTTAACCCACTGAGCCACCCAGGCGCCCATAATGGCCTTTCTGTTTGTGCCACTCTTAATGATCTTTTTGACCCCTTGAAATCTTATAATGGAGTCCAACACAGAAGCCGCTATCTAATTACATACCATACTATATGTTTACTATTATATCATTCTTCTTGCAACATCAATACCGTTTCTAGATGGGGCTTTATAATAGGGACTCAACTTTTAATTAAACATGGAATCTTTCCTGGAGCAAGATAGCAGTACACAGAAATTTTTTGGTTTCTGTTTTATTTTGCCACTCATTTACTCTCCCATTGATGATTTCAACAATGCAGGGAGAACTGGAAGTCAGGGGACATAATGGCTCTTTGTTCTACCTGTAATTAACACAATGCATATAGGCCATATAGTCCATTGCTTGGCCCCTTGTAAGATCTGTCTGGGCCTCAGTCTCTCCCCTTATAAAATAAGGTTAATAATATCAGGCCAGTCTACAACACAGAGCCAGCTTAAAGTAGCTAAACAAGTTCTAACTGGAATGAGAAATACTCTACTTTATATAGTTCATTGTGTGTCTTTCAGCCAGTTGTCTTAAACACAGACTAATTTTTGGAAAAAGAGAACAAATTTATACCAATTTTCCAAATAGAAAGGGTGGTGTGGGAAAATACCTATCAAAATACCTGTCCTAGCCTATTTGTGATGGGAGGCAAGTAAAAGGAGAGGAAACTGTTACATGCATGCTGCAAGCTGAAGTAGTTTATACATTATACTCACAATAATCTTTACAAGGTAGACATTACCATACCCATTTGACAGAGTAAAGAAATTGAGGTTCAAAGACAGTCTACATAACCAGCCAAAGTGATGCTGCCACAGGCTGGAAATCCAGATCAGTGGGATCATCTTTGTATGTAAAAAAGAACATCTTTATTATCATGTGAAGACAAAATACATGAAAAGCAAAAATATTAAAGTAATATGCAAATAAAAATAGAACAATAATGTCCATTCATTTCCTTCAAATAGTTTTCTTGATCTTGGCTAATTCCTGCCTTTCAGATCAAGAGGCCATTTTTTTCTAAGTAGACTTTTTCTTTAAGTGCAAACAAATAGGGTATATGATGTGCTAGGAACTAGTACATTAATGTACTATATTTCTTTAAAGTCTTTAAACTACAGTTGTTAGTCAAAGTTTACATTAGATATTATAACTAGAAGTCTTCAGACACATTTGCAAAAATGTAGTCCCTATGGATAGAGACTGCAGCAAGAAAGTACACTGAGTCATTCCATAAACAAAGGCATCCACAAAAAACAACCTCATATCAAAGAACCTGTCTGCGTTACAAAGCTGAGATTATAATGAGCTCAATGAAATGAAAAAAGAAGGTTCCTCAAAGGAAGATACTGCACCTTAAAGTGAAACTACAATTACACAGCCTTGAAAATGAACTACTTTCTCAGAATGTAACAATGTACTCTGCATCTCTAAAAAGCCAAACCGATCTAGGTTTAATTGATTCTGCCTTTACAAAATGAAGCCAACATAACCCTGCAGACTTGGGCAGAACAAAAGTTCAAATTCTCTGTGACAGATAAAGACCCAGAGTATCGAATCCTTTAAAATACTGTTCCTTTATCAAAAATGTCCCTGCAGTAGGTGTGTTATCAGTCACTACTAAGAACCTTGCACAATGCAACCTGTGTGAGCATGAGATTTTACTACAGGAAGGAGACAGTTCAGTTAACCAAAGACACCACACTTCATTTTCACAACTCTTGAAAACTAATCTCTCTTAACAGTAAGTACTTAATTTACATTTCATTCCAAACTGAACAAGATAGTGTAAATCTCAAGGAATCTGACATTGTAAATAACCTCACTTGGGAAACCAGGTGTGTGTGTGTGTGTGTGTGTGTGTGTGTGTGTGTGTGTGTGTGTGTGTGTCCTCAAAGGTAATTCACAGGGTATAAATAGAATTAGCAACTTTTAATCTCATGAACAATATCTTTACGTAAAATTCCGCATATAAAATGAATTCTTTTATGTCATATTTCCTCAAGTGACAGACACATTAAGACTACATGTCCCACATGTCCTAATCTCACAAAACAAACTGAGGGTTACTGGGGGGTGGGAGGGTAGGGACAGGGTGGATGGGTTATGGACATTGGGGAGGGTTTGTGCTATGGTGAGTGCTGTGAAAGATGTAAGGCTGATGATTCACAGACCGGTACCCCTGGGGCAAAGAATAAAAAAGAAAGAAAGAAAGAAAGAAAAGACTACATGCCCTATGGGGTGCCTGGGTGGCTCACTGGATTAAAGCCTCTGCCTTCAGCTAAGGTCATGATCTCAGGATTCTGGGATCGAGCCCCACAATGGGCTCCCTGCTTGGCAGGGGCCCTGCCTCCTTCTCTCTCTCTGCCTGCCTCTCTGCCTACTTGTAATCTCTCTCTCTGTGTCAAATAAATAAAATCTTTAAAAAAAAAAAANTATAAATAGAATTAGCAACTTTTAATCTCATGAACAATATCTTTACGTAAAATTCCGCATATAAAATGAATTCTTTTATGTCATATTTCCTCAAGTGACAGACACATTAAGACTACATGTCCCACATGTCCTAATCTCACAAAACAAACTGAGGGTTACTGGGGGGTGGGAGGGTAGGGACAGGGTGGATGGGTTATGGACATTGGGGAGGGTTTGTGCTATGGTGAGTGCTGTGAAAGATGTAAGGCTGATGATTCACAGACCGGTACCCCTGGGGCAAAGAATAAAAAAGAAAGAAAGAAAGAAAAAAAAGACTACATGTCCTATGGGGTGCCTGGGTGGCTCACTGGGTTAAAGCCTCTGCCTTCAGCTAAGGTCATGATCTCAGGATTCTGGGATCGAGCCCCACAATGGGCTCCCTGCTTGGCAGGGGCCCTGCCTCCTTCTCTCTCTCTGCCTGCCTCTCTGCCTACTTGTAATCTCTCTCTCTGTGTCAAATAAATAAAATCTTTAAAAAAAAAAAAGACTACGTGTCCTAAATCAGGTGTCTTTTCCCTCATTTTAAGAATAAAAAAGACATCCAGAAGAAACAAGGTGTCCTTTTCTCAGCCCCAAAAACACTACAGACAGCACAGGTGTTTGGTCCTAAAGAAAAGTTAAGACTAAGTGGGGAAGAAAATCGAAAACAAAACACAGCAAAGCAGCTAGAGATCGCATGCAGCAGGTGACAGGAAGCCTTGTGGATACTTCACAATCACAAGGACGAGGTTCATCGCAGGTCAACTGCAGGCCCTCTGGGCTCCACAGAACCTCCACCCAGCAGTCCATAAAAACGAAAGAAGGCAAATAACTATCACTGTCATCCTGGCAATAAAGAAGCAGCAGCCCCCTTGAACCCAGGAAAGCCACCCCTCCCTCCAACAGACAGGAAGAGCCCCCTTTGCACCAAGGACACAAAGAAACCCAAGCAGCCAGACCAAAAATAAAAAGACGAACACGGGAAGGTAGATGACAGCTCGGTTAAATTAATCCTGGGAGCGCTGGGAGGCTTAGTCTATTTGAAGACTCCGACTCAAAAGTAAAAATAAAATTTAAGGGGAGGGGGCCCACGAAAGAGATGACAGTTCAGTTAAGTCTGTGCTGGGACGAAAGAGATGACAGTTCAGTTAAGTCTGTGCTGGGAACACTTGGAGACTCAGTCTACTTAAGGTGGCAATCAAAAATTAAAATTAAAAAAACGAGAGGGCAGTGGCAGTGTGTGTGTGTGTGTGTGTGTGTGTGTGTGTGTGTGTGTGTGTGTGCGCGCGCGCGCGGTCGCGCAGAGCACCTGGAGTGCAGGATTTGCTGCGGAGGAGAGTCATGGCTCCGCCGGCCTTGAGGTGACCCGGCGGGAATCCAGAGCCCGAGGGCCAGAGTGCCCGCTGTCCGGGAACAATGCTGGGCCCCGGAAAGGAGGGTCTCACGCCACCCCCGCCCCCCATGCCGGCTGCATCCCAGCCCCGACCCTCCTACGTACCACGTCAGGGCAGGTGCCCACGAACCCGGGGCCCCACCGCGGCTCACCCAGCAGCGCCTGCAGGTGCTTGAGGCGCGTCAGCAGGTCCTTCTTGGGGTCCAGCACCTTCTGGGTGGACTTCTTCACATCTCCGTGGCTCCTTCGGGAGAACATCCCGCCGCGGGAAATCGGCCCCGCTGGTGGGGCAGGGGCGCCTGCGCCGCGGGAATCACCGCATAGGGTCCGGGCCAGCCTCTCGCAGGGGCCACTTGCCAACCGCCAACCACCGCAGGACCGCCGGCGCTGCCGCTGCCGCTGCCGCTGCCGCCTCAGCTGCGGCTCTAGGGAGGAGGGCCGGGGCGGGTACCGCGAAGGTTGGGGCAGAAAGACGGTGTCCACTCGGAATCTACCGCCCGCCCCACGGGAGGTGCGGGCAGGCCCTTCGGGCTCGGGGAACACGCGCGCGTCTTGGACCCGCCTCGCCAGGGCGCGAGTTCAGGAGCTGGGTCTGAGCACATTCTTCCTTCTCAATGGGCTGTAGGCTGTAGGCTGCAAGGCCTCTAGGGAGATGTAGTTCTTCAGGGGGCGAGGCTCGGTGACTTTTCCAGAGTCCCCAAGCCGCGGGACAGCATCCACCTGCCCCCTTCAGGAAGAGGCCCCGCGCTCCCAAAGCTTCACTCGTTGCTGCATAGGACCAGCCCATTTTCCTCTAGTGCGACGTGAACCACAAGAACATCTCAGTAGGAAAATTTCAAGACTTTTAAAATGCAAACTATTTTTCCTTTTGTTTTCTAGATTCACACTGAGGATGGAGTCAAAGTCCCTTTGAGCAAATCAGAGGTCCAATTTCACACTAAAGTCAATGGCTTTGGCAGCAGGAAGAGCATCCCTAGACTCGGTGAGGAGTCCAGCCAGTCCTCTTGGTTCCTGGGATCCAACTTCACTGGGGTATGAGGTTCCCTTCCTCAGAGGGTTCCTCAGGATCTTGCCTCTTGCTTTGTAGGAAGTGCACGCATGTTCTCTGTGCTGTGCAAGGCCACATAGCAATCTAGTAGCAGAACCAGAAATAGAACGTGAGGGACCTGACTCTCAGGCTGGTATGCTTTTGAAGGTTAGGTGCCTGTAACTTGGAGCAAAACTTTGAGATGGAAAATGGCCTGTAGATTTCTTACAAGAGGGTGAGGGCGGGGGGTCATGGGGGGTAGGGAGGGAAAAATAATGAAACAAGATGGGGTGGGGAAGGAGACAAACCATAAGAGACTCCTAATCTCACAAAACAAACTGAGGGTTACTGGGGATAGGGTGGATGGATTATGGACATTGGGGAGGGTTTGTGCTTTGGTGAATGCTGTGAAAAGTGTAAGCCTGATGATTCACAGACCTGTACCCTGGGGCAAATAATAAAAAAAAAAGAAAAAAGAAAAGAGAGAGATCTGTAGGATTACTTACTGGCATCTGGATCCTCTGATGCTCCAAATGTTGACATTTGAGCAAGTACTTAAGCTGACTGTTTAAAATTATGGGCTTTCCGTCCAATTGGGACAACACAATTTTTCACATTCAAGGGAACCTGTAAGTTGGGGGAAAGCCAAGAGATGTTACATAGCTTTGTATTCTCATAACTAGCATAATATTTGGCCTCTAGAAACACTTGCTATAAGTTTACTAAATAAAATGGAATAAGAGCTAGTTCTATCTATGTTATTTTGACAACTCTAAAAATAGGCTCTAACAACTAGAAAACTGTTTTTGCATGCCTGGATGATATAAATATCCATATCCTAATCCAAGGAACATGTGATTGTGACTATAAGGACCTTTACAGGTGCAATTAAGGATCTCAAGGTAAATCATCTTCCATGATCTGGGTGGTCCCTAAGTCTAATGAATGTCTTATATTTATAAGAGACAGAAGAGGAGAAGAAACAGAGAAGGCCATGTAAAAACAGAGGCAGAGATTGGAGTCACATGGCCATAAGCCAAGTGATCCCTGGAGCCACCAGAAGCTAGAAGAAACAAGGAAGGATTCTCTCTGGGAGTTTTCCAGAGGGAGCCTGACCCTACCAACACCTTGATTTTAGACTTCTGAGCTTAAGAACTGAGAAAATAAACTTCTGTTATTTTAAGCCACCTAGTTTGTGGTAATTTGTTGTAGCAGCCCTAGAAAATGAATAGCACCAGATGCTGGAGACAACCCAGTGTGACTGTCTAGGAAGATCAGAATGACTGATATTGATTATAACACTTTGAATAAATAAAAAATTCAGGAATCCATAATGATACTCAAAATGCTTTTTGATGTCGTAGGCGGGTGTTTCAAGTAGAAAACATAGTTTGTACCTTCGATGATTTGGGGCAGATTTTTTTTTCAGGAGCTTATTTATTTATTTGCAAGAGAGAGCGAGAGCAGCGGGAGGGGAGGAGTAAAGGGAGAGGGGTAGGGGCAAAAGGAGAAAGAGAAGCAGACTCCCTGCTTAGTGGGGAGCCACTTCCAGTCTCCAGGCATGTCACCATCTGAGGACCCCAGGATCAGGACCTGAGCTGAAAGCACATGCTTAATGGACTGAGCCACCCAGGGCCCCAGTTAGACTTTTTTAAAAAAGAAGAGAATGTGAGAGCCCCAGGTGGCTTAGACCCTTTCTCAGTAACAAATGGAGAACCTGATCTGAACTGGGTGTGTGTTTCAAGATTCTAACCAGGGAAGAGTGCGGGGCTTTAGAGCTTTGTAATTTCCTCCATATATCACTTACGAGAAAAGCATCATGTTTTCCCGATGACAGCAAATTGAATTCACGTGTTCAGGAAGACAGCGACCAAGAAACCAGGACAGAGTGAAGGAAATGAGAAACCAAGAGGTCTCAAAGAATAAAGAGAAACACTAATTGATTCTTGAAGCTGTCTGTAGGAGAATTTTAGAATTTTTTTTGCGCACATAATACTATTTTTGAAATATAATAAACAGCTAACATTATATTAGCTCCAGATGTACAACCTAATAATTTGATATTTGTATATATTGTGAAATTATCACAATAAATCTAGTTTACACCCATCACCACACATAGTTACCAATTATTTTACAATTGAATTTTTAAGATTTACTACTTTAACAACTTTCTTTTTTTTAAATTTTATTTATTTATTTGACACAGAGAGAGAGAGAGAGAGAGAGAGAGAGATCACAAGTAGGCAGAGAGAGAGGAGGAAGCAGGCTCCCCACTGAGCAGAGAGCCCGATGTGGGCCTTGATCCCAGGACTGTGAGATCATGACCTGAGCCGAAGGCAGAGGCTTTAACCCACTGAGCCACCCAGGCGCCCAGCAACTTTCAAATATACAAAAGAGTAGTAGTTTTTGTTTTTTTTTTTCAGTGATCCAAGATTCATTGTTTATGGACCACACCCAGTGCTCCATGCAATATGTGCCCTCCTTAATATCCACCACCAGGCTCACCCATTCCCCCTCCCCTCTCCCCTCCATAACCCTCAGTTTGTTTCTCAGAGTCCACAGTCTCTCATGGTTCATCTCCCCTTCGAATTTACCCCAATTCACTCCTCCTTTCCTTTTCTTAGAGTCTTCCATTTTATTCCTTATGTTCCACAAGTAAGTGAAACCATATGATAGTTGACTTTCTCTTCTTGACTTACATCACTCAGCATAATCTCCTCCAGACCTGTCCATGTTGATACAAAAGTTGGATATTCATCCTTTCTGCTGGCTGAGTAATATTCCATTGTATATATGGACCACATCTTCTTTATCCATTCGTCTGGTGAAGGGCATCTCAGCTCTTTCCACAGTTTGGCAATTGTGGACATTGCTCCTATGAACATTGGGATACATGTGGCCCTTCTTTTCACGACATCTGTATCTTTGGGGTAAATACCCAGTACTGCAATTACTGGGTTCACAGGGTAGCTCTATTTTTAATTTTTTGATATATCTCCACACTGTTTTCCAAAGTGGCTGTACCAAGTTGCATTCCCACTAACAGTGGAAGAGGGTTCCCCTTTCTCCACATCTTCTCCAACACTTGTGGTTTCCTGTCTTGTTGATTTTGGCCTTTCTAACTGGTGTAAGATGGTATCTCAATGTGGTTTTGATTTGAGTTTCCCTGATGGCTAGTGATGATGAGCATTTTTTCATGTGTCTGTTTGTCATTTGTATGTCTTTGGAGAAGTGTCTGTTCATGTCTTCTGCCCATTTTTTGACATGATTATCTGTTTTTTGGGCATTGAGCTTGAGAAGTACTTTATAGATCTTGGCTATCAGCCCTTTGTCCGTAGTGTTATTTGTGAATATCTTCTCCCATTCCGTGGGCTGCCTCTTGTTTTGCTGACTGTTTCCTTTGCTNGGCTTTTGATCTTGATGAAGTCCTAAAAGTTCATTTTCATTTTTGTTTCCCTTGCCTTTGGAAACATGTCTTGAAAGAAGTTGCTGTGGCTGATATCAAAGATGTCACTGCCAATATTCTCTAAGATTTTGAAAGATTCCTGCCTCACATTGAGGTCTTTCATCCATTTCGAGTTTATCTTTGTGTATGGTGTGAGAGAATGGTGGAGTTTCATTCTTTTATACATAGCTGTCTAATCTTCTGAGCACCATTTATTGAAAAGACTGTCTTTTTTCCTCTGGATATTTTTTCCTGCTTTGTTGAAGATTATTTGACCATAGAGTTGAGGGTCCCTATCTGGACACTCCACTCTGTTCCATTGGTCTATGTGTCTGTCTTTGTGCCCACACCATGCTGTCTTGGTGATCACAGCTTTGTAGTAAAGCTTGAAATCAGGCAACGTGATGCCCTCAGCTTTGTTTTTCTCTTTCAACATTTCCTTAATGATTTGGGGTCTTTCCTGGTTCCATACAAATTTAGGACTGTTTGTTCCAGCACTTTGAAAAATCCTGGTGGAATTTTGATCGGGATGGCATTGAAAGTATAGATTGCTCTGGGCCATATAGACATTTTAACAATGCCATTCTCAGCAATACACAGATCATCTAAACAGAAAATCAACAAAGAAACCAGAGCATTGAATGACATGTTGGACCAGATAGACCTCGTAGATATATACAGAACATTCCACCCTAAAACAACAAAATACTCATTCTTCTCGAGTGCACATGGAACTTTCTCCAGAAAAGACCACATACTGGGTCACAAATCAGGGCTCAACTGATACCGAAAGATTGAGATTATCCCCTGCATATTCTAAGACCACAATGCTTTGAACTGGAACTCAACAACAAGAAAAAGTTTGGAGGGAATTCAAACACTTGGAAGCTAAAGACCATCCTGCTCAAGAATATTTGGATCAACCAGGAAATCAAAGAACTTAAACAATTCTTGGTAACCAATGAGAGTGAAGACACATCGGTCCAAAACCTATGGGATACAGCAAAGGTGGTGCTAAGGGGGAAATACATAGCCATCCAAGCCTCACTCAAAAAAATTAAAAGATCCCAAATACACCAACTCTCTTTACACCTTAAGGAACTAGAAAATCAAAAACAAATTAAGCCAACCCCATGCACAAAAAGGGAAATAATTAAGATTAGAGCAGAGATCAATTAGTTAGAAAGTAGAGATGCAGGAGAATACATCAATGAAACTAGAAGCTAGTTCTTTGAAAGAATTAATAAGGGGCGCCTGGGTGGCTCAGTGGGGTAAAGCCTCTGCCTTCAGCTCAGGTCATGATCTCAGGGTCCTGGGATTGAGCCCTGCATCACGCTCCCTGCTCAGTAGGGAGCCTGCTTCCTCCTCTCTCTCTGCCTACTTGTGATCTCTCTATATATATCAAATAAATAAATAAAATCTTAAAAAAATTAATAAGATCAATAAACCACTGACCAAACTGATCCAAAAGAAAAGAGAGAGGACTCAAATTAATAAAATTATGAATGAAAGGGGAGAGATTACAACTAACACCAAGGAAATAGAAACAATCATCAGAGACTATTATCAACAGCTATATGCCAATAAGTTAAGCAACCTAGAAGAAATGGATACATTCCTGGAAACCTATAAACTTCCAAGACTGAAACAGGAAGAAATTGATAACCTGAATAGACCAGTCAGTATCTAGTAACAAGATTGAAGCAGTGATCCAAAACCTCCCAAGAAACAAGACTCCAGGACCTGACGGATTCCCTGGGGAATTCTACCAAACACTCAAACAAAAAATTATACCTATTCTCCTGAAGCTGTTTCAAAAATAAAGAAACAAAAGGAAAACTTCCAGACTCTTTCTATGAAGCCAGCATTACCTTGATCCCCAAACCAGGCAAAGACCCCATCAAAAAGGAGAATTTCAGACCAATATCCTTGACGAATATGGATGCCACGATTCTCAACAAGATCCTAGCTAATAGGATCCAACAGTACATTAAAAAGATTATCCACCATGACCAGGTGGGATTTATCCCTGGGATGCAAGGCTGGTTCAACATTCACAAGTCAATCGATGTGATAGAACAAATCAATAAGAGAAGAACCACATGCTCCTCTCAATTGATGGAGAAAAAGCATTTGACAAAATACAGCATCCGTTCGTGATTAAAACTCTTCAAAGCATAGGGATAGAGGGAATATTCCTCATCCTCATAAAATCCATCTATGAAAAACCCACAACGAATATCATTCTCAATGGGGAAAAGCTAACAGCCTTCCCACTGAGATCAGGATCATGACAAAGATGACCACTCTCACCACTGCTGTTCAACATACTACTAGAAGTTCTAGCAGCAGCAATCAGAAAGCAAAAAGAAATAAAAGTTATTTAAATTGGCAATGAAGAAGTCAAACTCTCTTTCTTCGCAGATGACATGATACTTTATATGGAAAATCCAAAAGACTCCACCCCAAGCTACTAGATATCATACAGCAATTCAGTAATGTGGCAGGATACAAAATCAATCCACAGAAATTAGTTGCTTTCTTATACACTAGCAATGAAAATATAGAAAGGGAAATTAGAGAATCAATTCCATTTACTATAGCACAAAGAACCATAACGACCTTAGAATAAACCTAACCAAAGAGGTAAAGGATCTGTATTCGAGGAACTATAGAACACTCATTAAAGAAACTGAAGAAGATACAAAAAGATGGAAAAGCTTTCCATGCTCATGGATCAGAAGAATAAACATTGTTAGAATTTTTTTTCTGGGCGCCTGGGTGGCTCAGTGGGTTAAAGCCTCTGCTTTCGGCTCAGGTCATGATCTCAGGGTCCTGGGATCGAGGCCCGCATCGGGCTCTCTGCTCAGCAGGGAGCCTGCTTCCTCCTCTCCCTGTCTCTCTGCCTGCCTCTCTGCATACTTGTAATCTCTCTCTCTGTGTCAAATAAATAAATAAATAATTTTTTTAAAAAGAATTTTTTTCTTTTTTATACTATTTACATTAGTGCAAACCAACACATATTTACCGANATACTTGTAATCTCTCTCTCTGTGTCAAATAAATAAATAAATAATTTTTTAAAAAAGAATTTTTTTCTTTTTTATACTATTTACATTAGTGCAAACCAACACATATTTACCGAACAAGTGATACCGCTAAACTGTGATGACCATAGTTTTGTACTTCCCATTCTTTTCTATTTTACTGAAAACTGGTCTTTCAAGGACCATGTGAAAACTGCAACTCCTACCATCATTGATGTTAAATACGTATCAAGCAATTCTACAATTCATCTTTGTTGGGCTTATACCCAGCACAGTGTCAGGGTCAGTATTCAATCAACATTTGTGGAATAAATAAACTCATTCATTCATTTCTTTATTAATATCTCAGTGAGCATCATTAGGGAATGTTGTTTAATACAATGTTTTCAATTTAACTAATGTGTTATGCATCCAAATTTTAAAATTCTACCCTCCTTTCCTCAGAAATCTTTCTTTTTTTTTAAGATTTTTATTTATTTATTTGACACAGAGATCACAAGTAGGCAGAGAAGCAGGCAGAGAGAGAGGAGGAAGCAGGCTCCCCGCTGAGCAGAGAGCCCGATGCGGGCCTCGATCCCAGGACCCTGAGATNGGCAGAGGCTTCGACCCACTGAGCCACCCAGGCGCCCATCAGAAATCTTTCTAAAATATAGACAGACCTCTCTGTCTTCTGAAACAGCTTATTCATCATTTATGAAACCATAATTCCCCCCCAACACACTGTGATCCCCTTCATCTCCTCCTAATGGGTGTTGCCACTAGACACAAAGGAGAGATGCCCAGTACTTCTTCCCTATCTAATTTTGACCACTTCTTTCTCCCAAATTCAGTCACCGCTATCAGAGACCATTTGTTTGCCTTTTTAACTTCCATATTAGAATCCTTCTATATGTTTAGACCTGCCGCTCTTAGTTTCCAGATAATCTAAAGGTTAATATATTTTACTTTCTAATTGTCACTCATCAGAGTTTATCAGTTTGAAAGGATTTGGGTTTTTTTCAGGTTGACTAAAATACCTTGTGCCTGCACACTAATCCTAGTTGTCATTGAACATTCTATTAATTTTAGTATAAGGAAAAATTCAACTTTTAGCTGCAGATTTTCCTATCAGATATCTCATTGTGCCTGTCCTCAGGAGTAAGATCTTTTAGTACATCAGACTTATTGTGGCTCTTCATTTGGATGCTATTGCCACAGAGAGCCAGGCCCTGTGAACCCCTGTAACAAAGTCTATTCTTATTTTTTTTTAATTTTATTTTTATTCTTTGCCCAAGCGGTACAGGTCTGTCAATCATCAGGCTTATACCTTTCACAGCACTCACCAAAGCACAAACCCTCCCCAATGTCCATAACCCATCCACCCTATCCCTACCCTCCCACCCCCCAGTAACCCTCAGTTTGTTTTGTGAGGTCAGGAGTCTCTTATGGTTTGTGTCCTTCCCCATCCCATCTTGTTTCATTATTTTTCCCTCCCTACCCCCCACGACCCCCCACCCTGCCCCTCAAGTTC